>WBMY01018574.1:267917-297657 GCA_013397315.1 Donacobius atricapilla
GGAAAGGAAATTATAGCTACACTTTCATAACAAAGGGGTCATCCAGTGGAGTTCCTGAAGCAGTGATAGTCAGAGAGAGCACACTGATTCTGAAATATCATGGTCTAAAAAACATGCGAAAATACAATAACCCAGGGGGTACACCTAGCCCAGTCAACTCTCAAAACTGATGTAGAAATTAAATCAGAGAGATGTATGAGTAGTTGATTATTTTTATTTATGTTTCTTAAGACTAGTAAAGGGCTTTGGTGTTCTGGGATTCTGTCCGGTCTGTCTACGGGGACTATACTGAACCTGCCACAAAGAGATTATTATTTATGGATTCTGGAGCACCCATTTGCTAACATCTCCAAAGACAAGCATTCAGTGAAGTGAGGACAATGTTGTGACAGCTGAGGTTGCCAGTCCTGTGACTGTGTCCAGGGCATTGGACACACTCTTCTGGGGAACGGGAGAGACAGGATACTTCCACTAATGCCTAGGGAATCTGAGAGCACAAGGAAAGCCCATAATGGGACCTAACAAGGCAGCCTTCTGAATGTCAAATAGAAAGGTTTATGGCTACATTTCTTTAATTTCCTGCCCAGTTGAAAGTCATAAAAATCCTACACCTACTTCTTATTCTAGACTGAGGTTCAGACATCTGATTAAGATCTTTAGGTCCTGTATTAGTTATTTTTATCACACTAAAAATAATAAAATCTATGTTCTGCAAAAAAACCCACATCTATAAATATGCAATGAAGAAGGTCTAAGATTTCACCCCAAAATAGTGTAAGAATTCTCTTCCTAGGGAGTAATTTCAGAACAGCAGATAAAAAGACAGTTAATGAAAATCCACCCTGATTTTACTCTGTAGATAACCCTCTCATGCTGGTACATGAGCAATTGATCTCAGTAGGTAAGGTGGGTAATAATTTTTTGGCTGGTACCTTAATTTATGTTTGCTACTCATAATGAATGAGATGCATATTTGCATAAAATGCACAGTCTCCTGCTGTTGTTGCCATTAATATCTAGAAAAACAGAAGATCTGTGACTGCAGCTCCTGAAATCCATGCTAAATGAAACAAGTACTAATTTTGAACTTCCTTTTCTGAAGGAAAAATTTCTCTTAAGCATCACAAGTTATGATTGCAGTAAGTTTCTTGTTCTGCAATGAGAATAACTAACTAAATGTTTCTGCCTCAGAAAAAAAAGCAGCAAGCAGGTAGCATGAGACTCCTGTGGTTATGCTGCCTGGGGAACAATATCAAGATTTATAATGACACTTCATGGTGTTTAGTCAAAGCAACATATATTCAAAAAGTCTGCATAAATGCTGTGTGCTTTTGCTGATCAGCTGACAAGATAACACGATATAAAGAATTAGCTTACGTACTTGGGAAGATTTTAGTCTCTGTACCCTACCTGTATTTTGTTTATTGCTCCAATAGAGTCATACCAGGTCTGTACAGAGCCAGGAAACTGCCTGGTCACTGTCATTCGAAGGACAATGCAGAAGGAAATGGTGGTAAATATCTTTCGGAGAATAATTCCTTTAATCACAGCATATGGAAGCACAGCTAAGAACACCACAAAAAAGCCTGAGAAGAAGAAGGCTGAGCTGTTGAAATATCTCACATAAGCAGCTTTTCGTGTAAGCTTCAGTTCAGTTCTGTTAAAGAAAAAAACAAATACAAATAATTGGTGTAGGATTTCACAGTTTACAAACTACAAATATTTTGGCTGGAACTGTTGGCATAACAATTAACTCAGAGGCTCACTTACCCTTCTTATTTTCTAGAATTGCAGCTAAAAAGTAAGACTCACAACTATTTTGGGGGCTAAAATTCATTAGAGTCAAATTTTGACTCAATGAATTAATGTTCAGAGATGTCAGACAAAGTAACAATGATCTGTCATGACTTCCATACCTGATAAGATACAAGCCTCTACAATTCCTGGCATGGACAACCTCAAGCATCTAACACTGTGGTATGTGATGTACTCCCAGAAGCATCATCCCATACTTATTTAGATGCATAACTCCTCTAGAAAAAAGATACTTAGAAATGCCATTTTTAATGTTACCATAAAAAAACCCTTACAATAGACAATCTGATAATAAGATCATCTTCTTTTGCATGGCAACCTACTAATGGCTTCACCCATGAATTAAAGTGCCACTTAACCTCAGCTTGAAGAGGTGGAATGATGGAATTTTCACCCAGTCATTCCCCTTATTAGGGGTTTTCTGTTTTCAAAGTCCTGTATCAGGGTTTAAAAGATGAGATGGAACCTGTGGCTCGGTCTTCAAAGGTGTTTATTCTATTTCTTATCTCAAGGTCTTACAGCAGTCACAGTGCACTGAAGAAAAAGCAGCTACAGGATCACAGACAGAGGGTCCAAGGTCGTTTTTAAAGATAGTAACACAATTAACCCTTAAAGCGTACTCTATTTACAGTTTTGTACCAATAACTACTACTTATTCTAGACATGCAATTTCTACATCAAATCCATTCTACCAATGTCTCTGTGCCACCGTCACAGCAGAAGATGGAGTAGACAAAGAAGAAGAAGATGAGACACCGCCCAAAATTCTCCATCTTGCTCTCATCTACTTCCATACTAAAAACCCAAAACTACAAATTTTCACCCTGTGACAAACTAAACTACTATTCATTGTAAATCTTTGTTGTTTTTAATTCATCTATGAGTGTTGGAAGCTTTTCCCATGGACTAAGGTCAAAGACACTGCTTTCCTGGGGTCCCAGCCAGGGTCTCGGACCCCCCAGGGCAGTTTGAGGGGTTTTCCATGTGCCCCGGATTCCAACAGTGGAAGGCAGGGAGTCTGCTCTCCACCCTCCCTTCTCCATAGAAGCTCAGTCTACAGAGAAGCTTACTGACTCCTGTGCAGTCAGGAATGCAATCTGTGATTACTCCTAGCTGTTTCCACAAGGTCCATGCATGTTATAGTAAGCTATTAAATAAAAAGATGAATAATCCAGGGGTTATAAATAATTTTCTGAGTTGAGATCTCTAGATTTCTATTGGCTGCTCTCATTTTGATCCTGTTCAGGTCACATCCCCCAGGTGCCCTGCAGCTCAGTTTTGCCTGGACAGAAGCACCTCTGATGTAGTGACAGAGAAGTTGCTCTCCAGCAACAGCAATTAAGTGGGGCTAGAAATGGTGCTAGACAAAGATGCCCATTCACTGGGTGAGTGCTATGACCACTGGAATACCATGCAGAAGTTTGAAGTCATGTTGCTGATGGCAATACCTGATGTTGCAAGGCTGAGCACCACAACCTTTATGTGTCTTCTCATACTGACCCAGTGTCTGCACCCAAAGTGTCATCCACATTAGCGCTGTGTGAAACACCCTTTCAGCTCCCCATCACACATGCGTGAGACTTATACATGCATCCAGCATCTTACCAACTTTTGCCAGCCAAAGAAAAATCCCTGACAGAAAATCTGAGTTCAGCCTGTCTTGGAGCAGTGCCTAGCATTTCTTGTTAAGTCTGTATTTCACAAGAGAAGCCTGAATAAAGTAGCCAGACATGCGAGTCACCAATATGATAGCGCTACTGCCTGGGAGAAAGGGCCTGGTAAGTCCCTCCAGAGCTTGTATAAAACTGCGAGTGGCAGCACAAACAGGGATAACAAAGATTTTGGGACTTGGTGCTCATCCACTACCACATAAATATCTGGCTAGAAGCTATCAAAAAGCCCCCCAGTGCTGAAGAACACAGCCCTGCTCCAAAGAGGGAGAATTAAAACACTAACACCTTTTTCAGTGTGTTCACAAGTACCAGCTGCAGACTGATGCGGTCACAAGCACAAGTTTCCCAGAGGTGGTTCTGTCTGTGCTAAAGACTTGAAAGCCCTGTAGATTACACACTTACTCAGGACAGGTCTTGCTGATGCAATATGAGTACTTGGAAAGAGATGCAAGGGCCCCTATGAGCCTTGTGCATATACAGGGTGTAGACCAGTGTGTGTCTGGTTTCGGACTGATGCTGCAGGAACCAGTACTAATACAAAAGCTTGAAATCCTTCACTTTATATAAAGATGTGTCCCTGCTGGCGAAGTCCAGACACTTCCAACCTTCACCTTCTCCAGTGCTATGCTATGGTTCAGAGGAACACTTTGGTAGGGTGGTTTTTTTACTTCTCTGAACATTGCCATAGGAGTGGCAGGTATGCAGGTATGTTTGTTCAAGCATCAGTTATGAACAGTTATTTTCAGTGCAGACTTAAGAGGGCACAGAGTAGACAGCCCATACTGGTGTCTCTGAAGCTGATTAAACCGGCTTGTATCAGAAAATGCCAGCATGCAAAAATGATTTTGTGGTGACTGAGTCATTACACCCTGGCTAAAACACAGACATGGCTTCAAGCACAAGGTCTTGTTTCCTAGCAGGTTAACAAGCCAAATGACTGTGTGATCCTACAGAGCTGATTCCCCAAGCCAAATTCAATTGAAACTCTGATATTCCTGAGCTGACTTGCGCTGGTGATGTCTTCACCAAGTGATCTGCTGGATGACTTAATAAAAATACAGAAGAATCATAGAGTTATAGGATGGTTTGGGTTGGAAGCGGTCTTAAAGATCATTCAGTTCCAACCCTCCAGCCATAAGCAGGGACACCTTCCACTAGACCAGGCTGCTCCATGCCCCATCCAGCCTGACCTTGAACACTTCCAGGGGTGGGGCATCCACAGCTTTCTTTTTCTTTCCTTTTCTTCCCACAGGGAAACCTCTGCCAGCACCTCAACACCCTCACAGGGAAGAACTGCTTCCTAATATCTAATCTAAATCTACCCTCATTCAGTTCAAAGCCATTCCCCTTTGTCCTATCACTGTGTACCCTTGCAAAACATCCCTCTCCTGATTTCTTATAGAGTCCCTTCAGGTACTGAAAGGCCACAATATGGTTTGCCCAGTGCCTTCTCTTCTCCAGGATGAATCACTCCAATTATCTCAGCCTTTCTTCATAGGAGAAGTACTCTGATCTTGTAATATGGCTAGCACTCTTCTCTTTTAAAAATCCATGCATCATACAACCAAAATTAACTCCAGCATTACAAAAATTACTATAAATTATTATAGAAAATATAAATAATAAAACAATAGTCAAATTTCCAGGTTCCTGTGACCAGTTTGTGGACTAAAATTTATTTAATTTATTTCTAGAGGATTTGCTAGCATGATATGCCCTCAAATTTCCTAAGCAATACATGTGACTAGTGACATCAGGGGAATCCTAAAGTAGTTCCATCCTTGAGCTAGCTCCCATGACCTGGATTCAGACTGGGTTTCTCTGATTGTTTATAGTAAATAATTACAAATTCTAATGGTAAAGAATACTTCACTTTCCCTAGATTGTCTTTCAGAAAGCAGCTGAACAAGAAGGTGTTTGTGGAACAATATAATTTTATGCCTGTTATTTACATGATAATATGACACTTATATTTCTTTTATTTCCCCAATCACACACCTGGCACAGAATTTTATTTTTCTGTAAAGGACTGAACAAACACACGGGACACATGGGAGAGCTTTAATGCAGCATCACCATCAATCAATATGTCACTTCCCTTTCCCCAGAGCTCCTTGCTGGTAACAAAGACTTCCTTCTCACAGGTCTCAGCTAACTTTTACCTCCTTCCTCCTTCAGGTCTGGTAGTTACAGTTCAATCCTTATATTAATTGAGGAGATAAGCATTCTACCAGCCAATAAATGTTAATGTAAATATGCAGGATAAAGACATGAATCTACACTACTTCACTCCTTTCACAGATTGTATGCAAATTTTATAGTCAGCTTTATTGCGTTTCTCAGAAAATGGCTGCACAGCATTCTATTGTTTCCTTCACCACAGAAGAGAGACGTCTGTTAAGCCTTAAGTAACTGCCACAAAAGGGCTTTTCATTTTAAGATGAGGACAGGGTTAGCTAGAAACAAACACAGATCCCACAATTGTTTTACCTGCGCAAACTAACCACTGAAACATCATTATAACACATGAGGAAGTAAATAAAAAAAAAATCTCACCTCCATAGTAAATTTGAAGAAAAAAATATTGGGAAAAAAACCCAAGCTGCAGTGTGGGAATGCATGGGTAGTTTATTGAGGATTAATAGTTGTTGCTTTACTTCTTAACTAACATGACTACAGATGATGTTCACAGCCACCTAATTTTTTTCTGAGGACATAAAAAAATTTGTATAACAAATGAGTACACTTACTCACGGATGTTTTCAATCATTTTTTCCATTGCATCTTCCCAACAATAGGCTTTAACTGACTGTATATTTTCAATTATTTCTGAGGTGATGACAAGTCTCTCATTGATCTTTCCTGCTCTCTTATTCCTACAAAGTAAAAAGGCATTAGGTCAATCTTCATCTTTTTCATCTTGTATAATTAGCTTGTATCCCATTATATCTTATGAAAACAACTTCCATATAAGCCTCTGCTTAAAATTTTTTCTTTAACAGAATTATTATGAAGAATGGAGAAGAAATTATTAGAAATCAAATAATTGTTTTAAAATGAAGAAAATAGAAATTCTAAAAAGAATTAATCAAGTAACTAATGAGAAGATTTAATTCTAAAAATTCTAGATTTAATATTACATCTAATTTTATCACTATTTACTCCATATTAGACTTTTCATTTTTTAACGTTTAGACACCTGCTGCTAAATAAGTGAAATTTTGTCTGTAACTTTCCCTACACAGAAAAAACTCTTTGGACTCATCCTATATAATGTCATAACCAGAGTACCTTAATCAAGTGGTATAAGCTTCTTAAAACCAACGTGTTTCAGGAAAATATAGTGAAATATTTTAAAACATGCTTGTCACCTGTATTTCATCATCATTTGTCCCAGCCAGGCTTGGAATAAGACCATGACTATGAGAAAAGCAAGTCCAGAGAATGCAGAAGCTTCTAACATATCCCAGAGCAATCCCATCAGCAGTGCCACTTGTAATGGCGCAATCCATACAAAATGAGCCAGAGCAAGACCCTATAGAAGGCCACAGTAGAAAAAAATAATAAAAGTTAGAGATGTGCTCTGAAAACTGCATGAAAAGGAAGTAGTCATTCAAGTGACACTTTGAAAAATATAGTGAAGAATGGTACAAATATTTCCAGCAGAAAAACAAGTTTATAAAGGAGGACTTGTGATCCTGAGCACATAACATTCTGGGTGTTAATTATGATGACAGTGCAGCAATACATACACATTCTGCACCTAAACTTAGATTTTTCTGAGGCAAAGTTCAATCTGCAACAGTCTTTTTGTTATGTATATGCACAAGGAAAGGTCACAGCTTTGTAAAAGTAAACCAAATTTGGCATCAATGATGGCTTTTTCACCACTGTAAGATGAGAAAAATACATGTAAGAATCCTCTGAGAGAGTTTTAATCTGATATACAAGGCAAATACTACTTCGGTGAAGAGATGAGTGTTGTATCAACACAACTAGTTCAATGCAGTTCTCATTCAGGAGATTTTGGAGTGAATCTCATGATCAGGCGCACAGGGGTCTGTGCTACTGCACCTACACTGCTGCAATGACAGACCACTTGTCTTAAGCTGACATTCCTCTATACAGTCAAACATGCTTAAAGCAAATACACCCTGCAGTTCCAGCCATGTGTCTACAGCCTCGCTGATCTTGTGTCTTCCATGGAAAGCAGATCTTATACTACCAAAGGGCCAATTAATCACACAAGAAGAACAGAAGTTCATAGAGTTTCCAGTTCCTAAAGGCATTAGCAGGGATTTATTGTAGTCTCTAACAAAAGAGAAGTTTTACAGAAGACTCTCTAAGATTTTCTAAGATAGATGTCTAAGACTTACTAACGCAGTCTTACATCAACTATCCCTTTTTAGTGGGTTAGGTAATAATAGGAACAGGAGGCTAAACCTCATCGCTTGTTAACTGGCAGAAATGGGCTGGATCACCTTAATAAAAGGATGCAGTCACCAGGAAGTAGGATGGAAGGATTGAACAAGCAAGTTTTGATTTCTGTGAAACCAACTGTTTAACCCAGAGATTTCCTGGCAGGTTCTCACTGGACTGAAGAACAAACATGTTTTTTATGATGTAGCTGCTTTTTACATTTCCTCTTGTAATCATCATAGGAGATAAAGAATGTCATAAGTATCAGAATGAGCATTTCTATGACTATGTGCCAACATTTTCTTAAGGCAATGAATGAGTATTTAGTCTACAATGAGCACTCAGTGCAGTTCTTCATTTGTGCTCCTTCCTTCCTTAATATCTGTCATGAACAACTTGACATTTGTATTTGATGGATCACCAAGTGAATTAAACAAGTGATGACGCACCTCATCAAATTTGTTCAGATTGTTGGAAAGAAGACTGACCAATTGTCC
Source organism: Donacobius atricapilla (assembly GCA_013397315.1). Lineage (NCBI taxonomy): Eukaryota > Metazoa > Chordata > Aves > Passeriformes > Mimidae > Donacobius > Donacobius atricapilla. The sequence continues at coordinate 276,322 of WBMY01018574.1, forward strand.
AGTACTTATTTTATCTAAAACTCTGCTTGACAGTCTTAAGATCTGTAAAAGAAAATAAAACCACACAAAAATTTTCATCTAAGTTATCTCAATAAAACACAATAAATAAAGATAAAAATTATAAACAATGATGCAGCAGTATAAGTAATATTCCACTTATCTGTTTATGCTATAAGGTCTCATTAACTTGTTATTTATGTTACTTGAATTCAATATAGCCATTACATTGTTTTAAAAATATTGATGTATTGACTTAGTCTTTGCTTTCTGTTGAATACTTTATGGCTATAGATACATATGCAAATGCAAGTTTTAATTAAGCATGCATGCTGTGTGCTGCTGTGCATCCTCAAAAATCTCCTACTGTTACCTCTCTTGACAAATATTTTTGAAAGATGCTTTCACAGTGAGCCTTATACTAGAATAACTAACATGTTCGTTTGAATCATCTTCTCTGGATACTGGTAAAACAGAGTAACTTTTAAAGTCTTTGTATTTTTAAAGGTGTAATGGGTCAGTATCTGTTGACTCTTCATGCTATAGTTACGTCACATTGTATTATTCAGACTCAATCCCTTCAATGTTACATTTATTGTTTAAATCTTCGCCTCTAATTCTCTTTTGAAGATATTCTTTGGCCACCAGCATGTTATTCTTCCTTTGCTGTAGACATTTTTAATAGGAGCACAGTGGTAAAACAATTAAGGCATCTCACCACATATGCAGCAAGTCTGAACTCACAGAGGCTGATTTCAGTCAAACCAGCTGTAGACAGGTATTTAATTCTTTGGACTGGGAAATTGAGAGCTGTCAGAAACGGCCACATTATTCTTCCGTGTACTTTGTGTACCTTAACAAAACTATCAATCTTTCAACAAACTAGCCGAGAAGTTACATAGGCTACAGACAGAGGCTTGGCTCAGAGTGTAAGTGAAACAATTACCTTCTTATAAATCAAGCTAAACATAGCTATCCTCATTTGCATTCCAATATGATGAAGACCAAATATAGCAGGGTGCATAAGCAGTGCTCGCACAAAAAAGAGAAGGCACAAACCAATGCCCAGGTAGTAGGCTATGGATCTTTCATCAGAGTTGTCTGGATCATAGGAAGCTATTATTCTCCCCAGCAGAAGGGGTTGCACAGATTTGGTGACTTCCTGTAGAGAGAAACAAGAAAAGTAATTCTGGTCAGCAGTTGGTTCATTTTTTTCAAAATGGCTAACATTTCCATTTCAAGTCCCACCAAATGAGACTTAAAGTCTTATATCTTAAATGACGAAGTAAGGCCTGTTTTCTGTGCAAACCACAGAAAATTGCTGTAATTGCACAGGGAAACAGACAACTCACTGCTGTCTAAGTCTGTGGTGCTCTTGCAACTGCACCAAAGCAAATCTGACTCGTAAATTTGGTTTGATCATTTTCTACAAAAGTGACAACTGAGATTTGCTTCGCATTTACAGAGTTTTAATGGATTAGCCATATCATATGACTGAATCTAGTTTATCAGGCTGGACCTCTGTTTTAGTCCCTAGGGAACAGTTCTCACTGCACTTTACTGGCCTTACAGGACAAGGGAGGCCTCAGAACTCCCAAAAGGAAAACTACCATTGTCAACAAGACAGTGAGAATATAGCTAAAAGAAAAAAATAAATGTAAATAATAACAGAATATAAGTAAAAATAATTGGATCATCCTACTCAATAGTTCTAGACACCATATCCAGTTTTGTAACAAAAGCAGGAGGAGAGGAAGTAAATGGTGGGGAAGGCAAGTTTAATAAAGGTCCCAGAGAGAAAACAATCCCACCTATGTTGGAGGCCCCAGCACTTCCGTCCGGGGATAGAGAACCATGGTAGGAGAGGACAAAGAGATAAGATCAAACCACTAAACTACAAGGTATCCAGATGATTTGCTAAAGCCCTGACTTGACTTTAGTCTGCTATTATATTTGTCCTCAATCTCCTTTTCCATTGTAATTAAACCCCATCAGTGTTACCTCACTTTTTCTTCCATTTCCCTCTCCGCCCCATCATTCTCATACTTTCACTCCTCTAACCTCATCTTTTTCCATCTCTGCCTCTTACTTCCTCTTTCCTTACCCAGTCTTTCCCAAAGAACTGCAAAAATCACCCATGTGCTGTGGTCTAACATTTTGCTTCATCTTCTGCATAAGCTTCAGAAGGACATGAAGTATGTATGTGCTGCTTTGCTTCACTCTTATGATCAGTTTAAAAATACATAGTGTTATGAACTTGCATGCATATCCTCATTCTTCTTTCTGTTGTGTTGCAGCAGAAAGCATGTGGTACTTCCAAAGTAACAAGACATTACTGAATCCTTTTGCACACAGATGTGTCAAATTCTGCCCAAAAGTTACCAGTACTGCCTTCCAGATGAAAACCACATAGACCACCATAGAGACTCAGAGAAGGGAACTGGTGAGGTTCAGCTGTAATTACAAGTTCCACTGTGATAAATAGATTGGAAAAATACCTTTTAGGTTTTTTCTGCTCCTTTGGGTTCTCTTAGACAAAAGCAATCGCAAATACTTCTATAACCTGTACTGTAATCCCTTTTGAATGTTACTGTTGGTGGAGCTGATATTCATCATTCACTTTTGCACAGAAGAGGTAGAATTTTACGTCTCAAACAGCATACCTGTACTATGTGCTACACCACCCAAATTAAACACCACTGCTGTGAATCTGGAGCCAGCTTTGACAAAGGTTTCAGTGTTATTAGTGGGCAAAGGGAGGAGTGTTTATTAAAAAACACATGACCCAAGACAGCTGTGCTTAGACCATATGCATCCCAAAGCATCAAACCAAGACTCCCCAAAACTTATAAAACACAAAACATTCACCTCTCAAGGACAATACAGTGTTTTCATAATCTTGGAGATTCCAAGATAAACTCTTCTATATAGGCTTAAAATAGCAACAATTTTTTGTGTGTTTACTTTTATTCCAGTGAAAATGACAGGCTCTGCTGCTGTGTTTGTTGTGACTATAAGTGTATTGCATACATTCTGAACTCGCTGGAAACAAGATATTTACAGACTAGAAGAGTGGCTGGCAATAAGCCAAGTCATACACTATCTCATGGGGCATAAAAGTCCACTGGTTTACAATGGACATTTATCAGCTTGCTTACCAAAGATATTATCTAGTCTACATACAAATCAAAGCAGAATTGCCAGGTTTTCATTTCTCCTCTTGTAAACTCAAAATTACCCACTGATATAAATATGAACAAACTGATTAGAACAACCTGCCTAAAAAAACAAATGGAATTTGCACCCAAGAGAAAATTCAGTTTTCAAGAGTCATGTTTTGCCTTTGTCTGTCCTTATTCTTCCCTCTGTATTCATCATAGGCCACTGAGAAACCCATAAGTGTCCCCCCTCACAGAAATCTTAATTAAAAGAGTAGAGATCTGAAGAGAAATGAGAATATGACACAGCATATTGTGCTAATCTGACCTGGTATGATTATTCTTGCACAACAATAACTTTTATTTTACGTGTGTCCCCCATATGTTCAAACACTCTGCATTTGAAGACAATAATGCACTTCTCCTCTTTGGCACATGGCCAAGAAGTGCTTCCCTCCCTGCCTCCTCACTCACACCAGTGACCCATATGCGAGAACTTCAGGAAATCCTCATTAGGGTCCTTTGGGATATGACATTAAAACCACTTCTAAGGTAATGTTAGCAGCTGTTGCGCCTGAGTGGAAATATACATTTCATGGCAATAAATACAAGACCAAAATACAAACAGAATCAGATTGATTCTTACAGCAAAGTGCCTAGTTGGCTAGCAGATATCAAGCTAAAAAGCAAGATTTTTGTTTCACCACCATAACACCTTTTCTTTAAATTGCAAGACTCGTATTCTGACAGGGTGTAGAGTGGAAACTGTCTCAACAACAAGGAAACAGATACATTAAGTGCAGTAAGTCAAGGTGCCTAACATATCACTATTTATGAGGGGGCATTGTAGTACTCTAGGGGACCAGAGCACAAGTGCCCACCCTGCAACAACATCATTACCTACAGCGCACCAGGGACGAGCAAGAAATGGAAAAAAGGCTAGACTTAATGACAGCAAAGCTGTGATGCCAGTTGAAAGGACAACTACACAAACAGCAGGGATGTCAGCAGAATTTAAACCACAGTCCAAGAAAGATGCCATGAAAACAGCTCAGAGATTAGACAAGCAAAGAGCTGAAAGGAAAATGAAGTTCAAAAGAACACACAACTTGGTTACACCTATGCCAGTACGGCACAACATCCTGTCCCCTTTCAAATTTATGGCAAAGCTCCCATTAATTTCCGTGATCAAGGCCTGCAAAGAACACCAGCAGCTTTAGGAGCAATTTGGTTTTTTTACAGTTCCTCTTTCAATAAAATGAAGCAGCTTTAAATAAACGGAACACTGATGATAATAGAATCAAGAATTTAAACTACGATTTAATCTTTCCATGTTCATTGTGGAAGGCGCAGATTCATTTACTCTGTGTTTAATTGCACACATCTGTGATTTCTTAAAGAAATATTTTAAAAAACCCATATACCCAACCAAAGAATACGACTCAAAAATCCTGCAGTCTTCTTCTGTCCTTGCTCCATCTAAAGTTGTGCTCCATTTAAAAAGCGCACAAGGAGAAATTAACCCTGCATATGCATGTCCACACACATTGCCTAAACTTTGGGAAAAGTGTTGTCCTCAGGACTGCCTGCAAAAGCCCTCAGACACTGCTTAACTTTTAACAGGAATGCATTAGTGCGAAGGTTCTGGCTGGCAGACTCTGCAGGAACAGCTATTACAGTGAATGGTAGGCTACACTTGTAGCCTACATTTTGTTGTCAGTGGGGTTTTTTTAAATACAAACCTATCATGAATAAGGAGTTGCTGGCTCGGTGAGTAAGAGGTTTAGAATATAAAGGCAGTAATGTGATCACAGGAGCACATAAAAGACATAATTGGGTAGGGGTCCGCAAATACAAGTTGTCATCCTAAAGAAGAGCTGACAAAAATGATGAAGGAGTAGGGAGAGAACAGTTATCGTGGAACTCCTTACATAACAGGAGGCCGTGTCCTAGACAGCTAACTGCCCTACCTGGACAAAGGCAATTTAGGGTTCAGTACCTAAAGGCTACCCCCTGCATCCAGTAAAGAATGGACACTCTCCTTAGCCTCCCTTGAGCTGCCAATGTATTTACAGAAACATTCAGAAACATTTCCTTTGCTGTCCTAAACTGCATTGGTCAAATTTAGTTACAATTTGGCTTTAGCCCTTCTGATTTTCTCCCTACATAATCTCACAATGTCGTTTTAGTTCCAAGGTTGCCTGCCACTCCTTACATAGATGATATGCTCTCTTTTTTAAAGCTAAATCACAGAAATTTCTCAGTAACACAGATATTTAATGTCCATATTGGTTAACAGCAATTTTCAGATTTACAGTCTGGCTACACATACCTAGTGAGACACCATTAGCAATAAATTATTTCCACAGCTCTTAACCCTAGTGATAGGATTGTCAAACAAACAGGTGGCATTTGGTAAGTCAAGGTAATCCCACCTAACATGTTGGAAAGGTGATAAACATAATCAGTTCAGGCTTTCACATCAAGTTCCTTACCCCACACTAGGGAGCACTAACAGCATTAGAAACACTTAAAAACTATTAATATGTTTGTTTTAAAGATATTAAGATATTATCAGAAAACACTTTTTTTTAATGAAAGCCCCTGGATACATCTCTGTATTTATCACCTTTTAAGCAATACACAGAGGAAAAACATGAAGCTATTCACAATATTCTGTATTAATTTAGCAGTCCCTAAAACTTGGATCTATTTAAGGAACACTAAAATTTTACTGAAGAGAAGAACAATTCTTACCCCTAAATACAAAATTATTCCATAGAACATAAATTTCCAGAAAAAACATCGTCGAAGAGCATTCATGAGTTTGGGTTTCTTCCCTGAAGTTGCCAGCTCTCTGTCCCATTCTCTGAAAAGAAAGCAAAATCAGAATTATTAAGTTGTATGAGCAAATACATGGGTCTGTGGCTGTAACATACTTGGATTCACTCCAGTATATCCAAGGAGATTTAGCTAAAGTGGCTAATGAAAGAAAGTTTTGCAGAGACCTCAAGAATCTGGCCTTCTTGGACTTGATCAATAAAAGTTCAAACCTAGTTTAGCCACATATTTGGTAGTTTTAAATACGCGGTCATACATCACCCTGCAGGGAATTATTTCATGAAAAGGTCACATTGTATGTTTTAAAGAAACCTGCTGTACTTAAAACCAGAGTACAATAATAGGCAAATAAATGTTTTGGAGCTCTTCCAGTCTGCAAAAAAGAAAGCACCAACAAAGCATCAAAAATGTGACTTTTCTACTGCACAGCACTATTTTAAACTTTGTTGTTGGAACAATAACTTTCTTTTCAATAATAAATTGTAGACCAGCAGAAATGCTGTATGCAGAGAACATATGTTCTGGAAAAATTCAATTCAGAGTTTAAATCACTCCTGAGAATATCCTAACTATTTTCTCAAATTTTCAACAGAATATTAGATAACCAGAATATTTCATTTATAAACTATCAAAACACATTAAGTATACCAATGTTCTCAGTTAATTCCACTGGTTTGGAATACTTATGCCACACTGCAATTAAAATTGACTGGATTGGCACAACAGTGCAGATGTAAGCTGCCTTAGAACATCAGCGAAAGGTACAACATCAGGTGGTGGAGAGGGAATGGGTTTAGGCACCTCTTGTAAGTGTTAGTCATGAGTGCAGCAAAATTTCTAAACTAGGATGCACTGAAATTGGGTAAAGAAGAGTGGAAACCTAAATGAGGAATGTCAGAGTATGATTTCTGCAGAAACAATTAGTCTGCCAGCAGTGGTGTCAAAGGAAATTAAGAATGTTATTTCATTGAAGAAAAAATAAACCAAGGTCTTACAAGGTTATTTTGGGAAGGAAGAATAGCATTTCTGCTGTCTCCCTTTTCAGGGAACCGACACTGAAACTCTGAGTCTAGCCTTGCTCATCACCCTGAAATTGCAGGACCTGCTGTTCCAGCTGGATCCCTACAAATCTATGGTGCCTAGTGGGATTCATCCAAGAATCCTCAAAGAGCTGTCTGATGTCATCACAAAACCTCTCTCCATGATTTTTGAGCAGTCTTGGAAATCTGGAGCAGTCCCAGCTGACTGGAAAAGGCTCTCCCAGTTTTCAAGAAGGACAAGAAGGAGAACCCCAAAAAATACAGGTCTGTTAGTCTCACTTCAGTGCCCAGCAAAACTATGGAGTAGATTTTCTGGGAGGTATTGAAAAACACCTGAAAGAATGCAGTCATTCATTACGGCTTCATGAGTGGATATCTAATTTCCTTTTATGACAAGGAAACCCACCCTTCTGACCGAGGGAAGCCGGTTGATGTAATCCCTTTGGATTTCAGTAAAGATTTTGATACTGTCTGTCACAGGATCCTTCTGGACAAAATGTCCAGCACTCGGCTGGATAAACACTTTATGTGGTGGGTGAGCAGTTGGCTCATGAGTCAGGCACAAAGGGTTACAGTGAATGGGGTGACATCAGACTGGTGGCCTGTCACCAGTGGGGCTCCACAGAGCTCCCTCATTGGCCCTGTGCTCTTCACCATCTTCATAAATGACTTGGAAGCAGGACAGGAAGGGATACTGAGCAAGTTCACAGACAATACAAAACTGGGAAGAGCTGTTGACTCTTTTGAGGACAGGGAGGCCCTGCAGAGAGACCCTGACAACACAGAGAATGGGGCAATCACCAACTGTATGAAGTTCAACATCAGAAAGTGCTGGATTCTGTACCTGGGATGGGGCAGCTCTGGATGTACAGACAGATTGAGGAATAAGATAATGGAAAGCAGCACTGCAGAAAGGGAGCTAGGAGTCCTGATCAGTGGGAAGTTGTACATGAATCAGCAGTGCCCTGGCAGCCAGGAGGACCAACCATGTCCTGATGTGAATCATTGCCAGGCAGGGGAGGGGATTGCCCAACCCTACTCTGCACTCCTGCAGCCTCACTTTGAATATTATGGACAGTTCTGGCTGCTGCAATATAAGAAAGATATGAGAGAGTGTCCAAAGGAGGGCCACAAGGAAGGTGAAGGAGCTTGAGGCAAAGCTGTGTGAGGAGTGGCTGAGGTCACTTGGTCTGTTCAGCCTGGAGGAGACTGAGGGGACACCTCGTTGCAGTTACTCATGAGGGGAAGTGGAGGGGCAAGCACTGATCTCTGCTCTCTGGTGACCAGTGACAGAACTTGAGGAAACAGCATGGAGGTGTGTCAGGGGAGGTTTAGATTTGGTATTATGAAAAGGTTCTTCACCGAGAGGGTGGTTGGGCAGTGGAACAGGCTCCTCAGGGAAGTGGTCACAGCACCAAGCCTGACAGAGTGCAAGAAGCATTTGGACCATGCTCTCGGGCACATGGTGTGATTCTTGAGGATGTCCTCTTTAGGGCAAGGATTTAGACTAGATGATCCTTCTAAGTCCCTTCTAACTGAGCATATTCTATGATTCTGTGATCAATGGCAGATATCATAAGTACCTGTATATAGTAATTTAGACCATCTAGGTTGTACATCTGCACCAGGGATCCCAGTCATGTTCAAAGTACAACTGTGTGCAATCAGCTTGCACTCAACGTTATTTAAACATTTATACCAAAAGCTTTTTAATGAAAATTGCAGTGTGATTCCTGAAACAAATTTATTTAATTAACCTTTCATACCTTTCCAGTTTTTCAGAAAGATTATCAGCAGAGTCTGCAGAAGGGATTTGATAAATATCTGACAGCTCCAACCGTCGTCTGTAACCCTTTTTCAAAATTGGGTTTGTCCATCTAAGAAATATTTTAAAAAAAAGGTTAGGAAAAAAAATTCTAGCATTAATTCTGGAGTTGCTTTGTCTCACCCTGAATATTTTGTCCACAGCATCCAAGTATGTCTAAGTGCACATGCACTCACATACACACACATATACGACACGATACAGAGCAGCCTTGCGTTATATTTACGAAACTATACTGACAAATACAATATTAAAAGAATAATTGTGAAACTCCTGAATTTTATAGGTTTTGGTGTGGGATCATGCCCCAAACTTCCTAGTGAGCCAGCAGGAGACAAATGAACAGGGTATTTAAATCTTTGTACTGTATTTCCAAATATGCTATGTGCTATGTCCATATAAATGAATAATAAATCAGAACTACAGTAAAGAGGACATACAAGTTTCATTTCCATCTGCTCTGCTCTGGGGAGACCCTATCTGGAGTATTGTGTCCAGCTCTGGGGTTCTCAGCAGAGGAAGGACAGGAACCTGTTGGAGCAAGTCCAGAGGAGGGCACGAAGAGGATTAGAAAGATGGTGCACCTCTCCCTATGAAGAAAGGCTTAGAAAATTGGAATTGTTCAGCTTGGAGAAGAGATGGCTCTGGGGAAATCTCAGAGGAGCCTTCCAGTACCTAAAGGGGGCCTCTGGGAGAGCTGGAGGGGAACTTTTTACAAGGGCATGTAATGACAGGACAAGGGGGAATGGCTTTAAACTGAAGGAGAGCAAGTTTAGATCAGATATTAGGAATAAATTGCTTACTGTGAGGGCAGCCAGATACTGGAACAGGTTGCCTAGAGAAGCTGGGGATATCCCATCCCTGGCACTGTTCATGGCCAGGTTGGATGCGGCTTTGAGAAACCTGGTCTATTGGGAAGTGTCCCTGCCCATGGCAGGGGGTTTGGAACTCAGTGATCTTTAAGGTCCCTTCCAACACAAGCCATTCAATGATTCTATGACATCCTGCATTGCAAATACACTTAACAACACAAATCTTGCACAAGACTCATCATAAGATCTTCACTGTGTCCATTATAAATACATATTTTGCATTTGTTTTTTCAAATGTCATGTTTAAAATTTAAAGGGCATGCTGAAACAAAACAAAGCAGGAAAAGACTACTCTGAATGGCTACTCTGTAGAGTAAACCTTTATAAGCCATGACTAATTTTATCAAACAATTCAGCTCCAAAAATGCCTATGAATCCCCAAGGATCAACTTATACAACATTTCTCACCAGATTCTGTTCAGAAATCATTTTGAAAGCAAAGGACTAGACCAAAACATAAGAACTGTTTTGAACTATTGGTGTATTTTGAAACTCTTTGAATTTCTGCTTCACTGTCATCAATAAAAAATATTTCCTTAAAAAAATGAAGTGCCTGCAAAAGAAGTAGCTTGTGGTTGATTGCTATCACACTTCTGTATGTAAACCAGGGTTTGTAAAATCCCTGCATGATTCATGATTATGATAAAATTCTGGGAAACCTCAATAATTTCAAAATTTTTGTTTTAAACTCTTTTTGTAGTCAACAGCTTAAAAACCACAAAAATATATGCAATAATGTTTCCCACAGTCACTCAAAGAATACAAACAGCTTATTGGATACGCTTACCTGTATGCCTGTAAGAACATATATCATACACACAAAGTAATCTGCATTCTCAATTGCAGCCTCTGAAGGTGCAAAGAATTCGATACAAAGGTAAAAGAACGTCATTGAACACTACAAAAGTGCAAAAAGGCCTTAACATAACAGATGAAGGTTACTTGTGCGCAACTGTGCGCACGCACGTGCACACTTGAACATTTACTTTAATGAAGTTATGTATTGCATGAGACACCAGTCTAATCCCCATAATTCAGTAAAGCACCAAGATATTTCTCAAGTGCATGGTTATATCACACCCATGGCAAAGAGAATATGCCCTAAGAAATTGAAGGAGTATTCTTCATTTCTGCAATAATAGTATGGTTTCAGATGAATGATATGGCTTCTAACTCAGTCTTTCATACCATGGTAGCCGAGAAATTAGTTCATGGTATGTTATAGCAAGAGAGCTAGGAGAGTCCACTTTGTAGAGTCACCGGATTCTCATTTTACCATTTGGAGATGATAAAATATCCATAAACTTTACAACTACTGGAAATAGGGGACAATATTTTTCAGAGATAAAATAGATTAGGAGAAAACCTTTGAATTTCATGTAACACTTATGTGAAAGTCTTTCATGGCTACTGCAAATGGTATATCAGGTACTGATTTGTATTTTACCAACTCCTGAAGACAGAAAGGACCAGTTGGTATCAGCTTTGTGCACACCTTGTGGAGAACTGGCTAATCCCTGTCATTCAGGAAAAGAAACTCTCATGAGGTCCTGTTCTCAGCTTCACCAATGTCCTGTATACGTAGATATTTCAGTAATGACAGAATGAATACAAGTTATGGGATACAAAAACACTAGTGCAACTAATGCAAGGAGGTAACAGTACTTCCTAGGCAACTTCTTTAATTCACTACACTGTAGGTAAGTAATAACCTTCCTAAGTCCCTTTATAATGCTTTGAGACTGCAATAAGTAATTCTCAACCTGACAAAAGATAAGTGCTTTACAGTTTCACTTTGTATGTTTTCAGAAAACATTTTTTATTACACCATTTCCCTCCACATATTTGATCTTATTTATAGTTTTGGTTAACACCTACCCAGACATTTTGCCACAACCGGAACTAACAAAATGTGACTGCATTTAGAAACAGAGCTGGGTGTCTGTATTATCTTTTGGGGAAGGCAACATGCTTAGCAGATCTACTGTGCTTCTAGAAATGTCTCATTTTACTCTGTGCTTAACTCTGTGATAACCAGGTGCATTTATCACTGCCATCAAAATTATGTGGTCCCTAAACTATCCTCCTCTCTCAAGTCTGCATTTGATAGACTAATGCAGTCCTCATCCTCATCTCACTGCTCATCGCAGTTACAATTGTGCTAGATAAACTCCTCCAGCCAGCTAAAGGAGCAGTGCTGACACCTTCCCGTGGGGACCTCCTAGTATTCAGCCAGGTTCCTACTGCGAGCTGCTGGCAGGGATTCCACGGAGATGTTCATCTCCCAGCTGCCCTGGCCCTGCTTGGGAGTCCCACCCTAAATAGATCTGGCCAATTTGTGCACTGTGCCAAGCGGCTTCAGGTTGGAGTGGTAATCGGAGGAGTTGGCCTGACACGTGATGTTTGTCTCAAGGTGGATTTTCAACAGCTGCTTGAGTTATGCTGTCAAGAACTGTGGGAGATAGTTTGTGTTTAATTAAAAGGAATACACTAGACCTAAAACATGTAAATATCTCATAAAACCATTTTTTTCCAAATCCCTATAGCATTCCTTTAGCCATTATGTTCTAGATTCTTTGCAATGATTTGAAATGTAAAATGATTGTGAATTTATTTTAATAATGGCAATATAATATGTAGTTAGCCCTGTTTCCATAACACTAGGTGACATAGCACAGTCAGAGTTTGTCAATGAGTATGGCTCTTCTATTTTTTGGCATATTGGAAACAATTTGTCAGCATTAATGCTGGGGTTTTTCCTGAGGTTGTTGAGAAAGAGAAATTTATTCTAAAAGGAAGAGAGCAAGAAGGAAGGGAAACAGATTGGCTTTACAGCATTATGTTAGCAAAGCCATCGGATTACTGGCTGGCATTTAATGAACCCTTTCATGGAGAAACCTGTAGCGCTGTGAGAGTTTTGCCACTAACTAGGAACGTTATTATGGTTGCACACATGTGAAACCCAGCAGGGAACAAGTTTCAAGGATGTACAGTAGGAAAGAAGAAAAGAAGGCAAGTTCCTCGTCTGTTATCTACTGTCTGTAGTAAAACATACATTATGAACTTTATACGTAAATGTCATAGATATAACATACTGTTTGATAGGTTTCTAATAACCATTTCTTTGTCATTTACTTAAACAGTATGTGACAGATTTCTTATTACAGCTATTGCACCCTACAGCATGTTCAGACCCATCCCACTCAAGCAAATTTTATCAATAGGACAGATGTCTTTGGCTTTACAGAGAGTATTAACACAGACAATTTATCAATAGGATTTGACTCTGCCTTAAGACTGCTTTGCATGTCACTGAAGACAGACAGAGCATCTGTGTTTCTAAGCCAACTGCCCAGACCGTCTTCCTGAGCACAGGAATACCCTAGCTCCATCAGGCTCTTCAGATCAAGAAGCACAGTTTGCTGAGACAGTAACAGAACAGCAGTGCTGAGCTACCCAAGACCAGCAAAACAGAGCAGCTTTCCTACAAGGGTCACTGATCAGACTGGTACCATTTCAACAGGTGCTCTGTGCACAACACAGCAACTTCTTCTGAGCAGCACAGAGGTGACCATGGCGCCAATCCCTTCTACAAACCATCAATACCTGTGCAAAATACAGTTTGGCACAATGACTGCAGCTCCTAAGGAACTGGACCTAAAATTCAATGGAGGGAGCAAGAATAGAGCCTCTGGCTTTAACTTATCCTTCCTGCTAACAATTAAGGAGGAGGTGGGGGGAGGGCAGGGAGGAAGGAACATAATCAAACTGTAATTACGATGCTTTGGAGCCTAGGATTTAGGAGATGCTTGTAGAGACATGAATTCTTACCAACTGCAAGAAAAGGCTGAGGTACCATGTAGGTCTCAGACATTCCCCCAGAGTCGCTCTGACCAGACTACGTCAGAGGCTCTGCACTCCCATCCTCCCACAAGAGACACCCATCACTCCAGCAGCAGAAAACTGTAAATCGCTGTTTAATTTATACTGGACGTTGCTCTAGTACATCCAAAACTGCTTCTCCAGAAGAGTGTCTGCACCACCAGCTGTCTTCTCCTAGCTTTTTGTGATCCTTGCTAACAGATGGGACTAGTCAGCATGCCCTTGGAGCACAACAGCCTTATTCCCGCCCACTGCCCCTTGATTACCCTCAACAGAGTAGGGTTGCAGTTACTTTGTTTTGAATAGCAACCTACTGAAATAGCATGTTGTATATTCTGAAAACTGTATTAACTTTAGCATTTCCCCCTTCATAAAAAAAAAAAAATGCAACATAGTTTAATATTTAAATATAGTTATTGCAGGGTCTCGACAACAAAAGTAAATGCAGATCCTACCGATTTCTGTTTTGTTCTTATTGGTTTTCCCCCGTATCACAAAAATTAAGATTTTAATTTCTTCACTAATGAACAAATCTTCTCCATGAGGTGTTATTTGACATGAAAAGTATTTAGCTGCAATATTATTGACTCTGCCACTAGCTGTGAGCAGCACCATTTTAAGAATACTCAATGTTCTGCTGAAACCCCAGGATTTCAATAGCAAATCTTAATTAGGATTACGCCACAGCAATTCTTGGGGAAGTCTTATCTTTCATGCCCAGTTTTAGTGAAGTGACACTTGTTCAAATTATTATCTAACTTCTAAATGCTTTTTTAGCAGAAATTCAATATCTTTTTTTCTTAAAATTAGTAAGGTAGTCAAAATATTTCAGTTTTCAGAAGTATCGAGAGATATTTGAAAGAAAGCAAAGCACATCAGGGGATAGCTTGTGCATGATGGAAGGACAGAATATATTAATTGCATTGCAACCTGTCAGTTGTTTAGGTACCAAACTCAAGTATACGACATGCTTCAAATATTTCTTTAACAAAGCTAACACAATAACCATGGTGATGATGTGCTATGAACAAGGTTTGCAAGGCTGTTTCAGCATATACCTACAGTTAGACTGACCAGGAGAGGATGCTCCTTCATCTTCACTCTTTCTCAATTATACATCCCTCAGCAATAATAAGAGAAAGATTTCTTTTCTCCTAGTCATTTGAAAGAAAAAGGAACATTACAGAAAGTTTGCTGATGCAAACTGTTGCAGAGCAGTGCTATTCATGATTTAATTGAATTTTAAAATCTTCCAGATGTGTCACTAAGTGATAGCAACACATTTCACCAAATTTAGCACTTCACTCTGTTAGCCATGCATTTTTAAAGATATTTTTCATAATAAAATAGCATGGAGCTGCACATCAGGTGCAATGGCCCTTTCCAAACTACAATTTGTTCCAACCCCAATGACTGATATGTAGTCAGGTGTAAACAAACAGGTGAACATAGTCACATTTTATTTAATTTTAATACCAAGTGTCAAAACGTAAATTACCACTACAGTAATATGGAATTAGGTGCTGCTTCTCTTACTATTTGCTCTTTGCCATTTCCTCTGCATCCTGGTATTTGATGATGCTATTCCTCAGCATCACCCTTGCAAATTAATGAGAAAATGCCTCATCTTTTGATTTCCAAAACAGTCTCGGCCTTCGAGCAAAGCAACACTGGGGAGACCTTTGTGGTTTTGT
Organism: Donacobius atricapilla; assembly: GCA_013397315.1. NCBI lineage: Eukaryota > Metazoa > Chordata > Aves > Passeriformes > Mimidae > Donacobius > Donacobius atricapilla. The sequence continues at coordinate 291,631 of WBMY01018574.1, forward strand.
TTTCTTTGTATTTATTACCTATAGAGAAATAAAAGCATTCCAGAACTTTAAGATTAACTTTAAAATGAGTTAAGGTGAAAGTTAGCGTGAGATATTAGAATGACTCCAATACAACAAAAGTTCACATCCTTTATTTTACAAGTTGGGGGGGAAAAAAGGATAAATACCAACATTAAAATATAGGAATGTACCTAAAACCAGGTACCTTTACCAGTTTTCACTTAGGATTGTCTCCTAAGGTACAACCTTGCCCATGGAGTCAAGGCATTTGTATTGCAACAGCTCACACCAAGTGCTGCCTTTCAAGACCAACTCCCCCTTCCTACCTATCCTCTCCTGGAAGAAGGATGCTTACCCATATCTGACAGGCATGAAGCTTCTGGCTTAAATTGAAAAACAATATTTTCAAAATACATCTTAAATGCCTACTTATTCTGTCCTAATTTGGGGAGTTTCATGACAATGCAGCCTCACATCAGCTATTTGCTGACTGAAAAAACTCATGCAGATCCTTTTGCTTATTAGAGAGGGACTGATATGTAAACAGCCTCTGAGTTCTTGCTTCAGGCATACCCCCACTCTCATGGAAGGCAGTTGAACTGCATCTACAAGATCACATGCCAAAATTTGGCAATGTATTTCAATATGCCTCCTTATATACTAGTCAATTTTCACCCTTAACTTACTTATTTCTGAGGACATAATGTGACACGTTATTACCTGGATGTCAAGCTGGAACCATCCTGCCTCCACAACTATAACTTCACATGTATGCTGCAAAGCTGGGGTGGGTGAAGAGAAAAAACAAGATAACAGCAACCTGTAGAAACCTCTTGCAGTAAGTCACACTATTCTCACTACTCTGAAGTTTAGCATATCCAAAAATGTAGCTATTCAGAGACCTAGATTCTTCAGTATGAAAGAGGTGATAATTGTTCACTGCAGAAATATTCTGAAATAACTTTGTCACACCAGAAATACTCCTGTTCAATCAAAGTTCTAGACAGGAGATCTCAGGCAGATTTCACTGACTCCACCACATGCTCCTAGGACAAATCACAATCCTTGTGTATCCCACTTTCTTCTCTACAGAATTAGTAAGGGAACTTCTTTTTAACCCATCCTTTGTGCTACCTGCTTAGACTTCAAGATCTTCAAAATAGACTTCCTTATCAAATATTTTGCTTAGTACAAAGGACTTCAAGTTTCTGTCAGTGCATTTAGAAGCCTCTATAATACAGACAATAAATCTACTAACCATGTCATTATCTACAGTATTAAAACCAAAAGTCAAGGTTTTGGATGGATTACTTTCTATCTCACCAAAACCAAGGTACAGACAGGTCTGCAAATATTTCAAATGCTTGATGATTTATTTTAAGTATCAAGATAGTAAGTCTTCCTCCCGCAGGAAGAAAACAGACTGTAAATATGTTTCAGAAGTCATAGGCAACTTGATCTAGACATCTGTGCTTTAGAGTTATAAAGCAGCCAGAGAAGGTCCCTGTGCTACACAAGGTTTGCGCTTTTGGACCAAAGATGCAGTATCAGACTTAGCCAAGGACACAATTTAGCCTTATTGTTAAAGATGGTATTTCTCTGACTGAAATTACTTGAAGTGTAGGAGCCTCTGCATCCTTTCTCCAGTTCACTCGGAGTTTCATATTTTACCTTGGAAACAGCAGTAGAAGTCAAGTTTTCAGAAGGAGTCAAAAACTTGCATGCAGATCTTTGAACCATCTGACTTTCTGAAGGTGACACCTTGCTGTTTTAGACATGTCTGAAGGACTGGCAGAGCAGCAGGTCTCCAAGGACCACTTGTGGCAACAGACAGCAGATCAGGCAGACTGACAGGGCCATAATCTGCGCTTGGTTATCACTAACAGCTAGGATTTACAATTGCATGGGATCAGTGAAAGGCAGCTCATGAGGGCTAGATACATACAGGGCTGTAAGAATATACTATGGAAAAATTGCCTTGTCTAAGTATCTATTGCCTTGTATAAGTGTCTCAGCTGACTGCCCCAGAAAATGAGGCATAACAGCGTGCCATTCACCTGCTACTGTACACAGAGGCTCCTTATTCAAACAGGAAAGATGACCAAAGTGCTACAGCTAGGTATTGATAAGGGAGGCTCCAAATATATATTGGTGACAATATATATTGTCAGTGACAATATATATTGTCACCAGTATATGGTGACAAAATGACAATTTCCAGACACCTGCCCTCCAGAGTGAAATTTATAGACATGAATTAGGCCTTTAAGCTTCCTATACAAAATCTGGGACTTTTAGGAACTCAAGACAGATTCAGAAGAACCTTTGAGTAAAAATGTACACATTAAATCCCAAACTTCACAAGGAAAACACAAGATTTTTCAGTTCAAGAATGAAAATCCTAAGTTACTTGTTGGCATTGAATTCCAAGATACACAGTTCAAGGATAGAGAACTTGCCCAGGGAGGATCTGGCTTTAGTTCCTTTCTCTGAAGGGAATCAATTTAATTCTTATGAAAATGCCTTTTCAAACCAAAAACTATCTCATACAAGACACTCTTAAACTTGAAATGATGACTGAATTAAGCTAGAAAGAGGGATAGAATAACATTACTGTAGCATATGGGCTAAGTACTTTCAAAACTTAAGTCCTGAATTCTCTTATCCACCTTAAAGGTTAATAGCAGACTTCTGAAGAAGTCTCACACCAGGAATTAGGATTTGCAAAGAAGTTTTTTATTCTTACAGAAGAGTACAGAGTCACTCTTGATTTATGCCCTAAAAAGTAGCTGAGCCAGAGATAGACAACTAAAACACCTTCACTGCCAAACACTGGTAGCACTTGATCCTACTTCCTAGAAGAGATGAGGTACAGAATTGAATTCCTTTTCCTAGGCCTCACAACACACACAGGGCAGAAGAATGAATCCAACATTTACACCGCACTGCCTAAATTGTTCTAGGAACAACAGGACAGCTATATTAATGTATAGATTTCTTTTTCTCTGGTTTGGAAAGCAAAAAGCAACTAGAGCAGATCTGATTGACTGAATCCATGAGAAGACTTGACACAAAAGCTGAGTTAGTTTGTATTTCTCATTTGGATTTAATAATGAATCAGACACTAAAGTACTAAGTCTTGCCAAGAGTTGTCATGTTTGATCGGTACCAAAACAAAAGGATATGCTTAAAGATTTGGACACAAGCACAAGGATTACCTTTTGAGAACTTGTGTTTTACTATCTAAAGCTGCATGTAAAAGAAAAGTAATAAAGTCAGAATTGTCCCATAGTTGCAGCCGTTTCTGAAACTCCAGCAATAGCTCGGTGTGCCAGTTCTCAGATAAAAACTGATTAATTAACAAGACTTCCTGATCTCGTTAATTTTCAAAAACTAGGTGATTGCAAAGTAGCCCGATATTGTTTGTGACAAAAGATATGGTCTCGACCCTTCAAAACCCCAAAATTCCAAAAGAAAATAATTAATGGTTATAAAGACAGAAGTGAAGCTTCCCAATGAATATGAAGCTAAGCATATGATGATCTAACTGCTTCTGCATAAAACTCTGTTTTCTTTAGGCAAGGTAAAAAGTTGCCAATGAACAAAGAGTGTTTTGCACGTGGTTGTGAAGAAAAGAGATCAACTCTGAAAATGTAATAAGGAAAATACAACAAAACACAAAACAACCTCTGAAACCCCAAACTCTCAGTATCTAATGTTTTCTAAGTGTCCCCCTAATAGAGGATCTCAAACCACTAGTTTTCACACTTTGCTTCTTAACCACTAAAGCTCAGTCTTTAAACCAGATATATTTGAAATTTAGGCTGAAAGTTAATTTTTAATTTTAAACACTTTCTTTCATGACCACTCCTAGCAATTACCCTTTTTTTTTCCCCCAGTAGTATCACCATCACTAATACAACAAAAAGGTAACACTTTCTATAAGATTCTACTCTTTGTATACCAAGATATTTTTTCACTTTTTTTTTAATAAAGAATTAAGAAAAAAGGTCCAAACAATACTGAAACGTGTATAAGTTATGCAGTTATGAGCAGAGAGGTACATTCTGGTTTTAACACATTAAACCTATCACTCCCACTCAAATAGGATAGATTATGAAGCAATAAAACCTTGCCAATAGGTTTACACTCCTATAGTTGATAACAGCTTGTACAATATTAAATAGTAATATATTTATCAGCAAGATTTACTGAATAATCATAGCTAATACTTTAACATCATTTCTGCTAACATGATCTTCAACTTATCACATCACATTCAGATTGGTACTTCACATATAAATGCATTGCAGACTCTTATAAATGTTACTTCACTGAACCATGTACTGTGTTGTACTTGATAGCAACTATTCCATTATCGTTGAAAAAAGCAACTCTCTCCGTACATCCTCTTTCCATTTCTTTTCTCTAGTTAATACTCATCATGAACCTCTCCTTAACTCCATATACTTTATTATTATCACTTTGGTTGCAGTCACCTGATCAATAGCTGGTACAGCATAAAGCATCATGCATTATAAAGATGATTAAAACACCATTCAATTGACTTAAAGACTGTGATTTAAAAGATGAGCTCAGGCCTCAGGATGGTTAATTATGTACTCAAATGTGCAGAACTGCATCTGGTTTCAGACATGGCAACTTTCACTATGGTAGGTATCAGAAATACATTTGCTTTATCTTACTGGGTCTTTTCCTTCACACATTCAACACCCTAGGTTCTAGGATGATAAATTTATAAATAAATAAAATTAAATAGAGCAAGTGGCCCCTCAAGCAATTAAATTAATATAGACTTATTTCCTACAGATTTCTGTCTTATAATTGACAGGACCACAGACTGAAGCATCATTTGTGGAGAATTTGTAATTGCTTGCACTCTTGTCATGCACACTCTGGTTCTAACAGTTTTTGGCAGCAAGCATGACTTCTTTCCCACTGCAGCACCACTGGAGAAAAACTATAGGATCATTACTTTTACCTGGATGTTTGTCACTTTAGGAACAGTTTATATTTGGGATCATTCCCCTCTCTCATATCTGGCTAAAATGAGCCAAAGGAGGGGAGACAGGCAAACAGTGACTCATACAGACTGCCTTCCATTAAGAAACCCTAAAAACATAGTGACCAACTTGCTGAAAGATATCCCAAAAGGATTTAAAAGTGAGCCAAAAGCCCTCCATTTTTCAGGCAGAGACTTCACGACAATGTTACAGTTTTACACCATGTGCTCTCATTTCAGTCATCATGTTTACATCTTACACAAGATTTCCTCCCTCCCTTCCTTGCCATGCAAAAGACCCTCCAGTAACAAAAGGGAGAACCAGTACTCTGGTCAAACCAGTGTGAGCTAATGCCAAAAAGATTATTTGTTCTTTCCAGTTCACAGTGTCATTTCTAGTGATGTCACATAAGGTGTATTCAGCTTCCATATTGTCTTACAAAGTGCATTGTGCTCAGGGACTGGTTTTAGCTCCTTCTCTTTTTATTTGAAGTTTTTAGAAAGAAAAGGCACTAGGAAGTTTGCTTGTAAGAGAACATTTTCAAGGCTTACAAGGGACTGTTTCCAGTAAATATATTACACTTGCACACTGAGCAAACGCTAAACACTCAAAGAGCCAAACAGAAGGAATCCTTGTTCTGAGAGCATTTCCCCTCTGCTCCCTACCACCCCACTGTGTTCTCAAAGTTTACAAGAAATAACAGATTAACTAGTTGAGCAATTACCAAAGGTTGCTCAAATTATGTCATAAATTCATCTGTCCGGGTCCAGCAAAGGTTTATGACACCTGACAGAGCCCATTCCTGGAGCTAAAATCCCGGCGACAACAACAAAAAAGAGTGATCTGACCAAGCAGCGAGACTCCCATCGCTCTGGGGACAGACCTTTCCAGAGCAAGCTGGCGCCCAGCGCTCGGTTCCCGTCCCCAGGGGAGCGGAGCGGGCTGGGCGGGGGGCGCGGAGCCCCCGCTCGCCGCTGCCCAGCCCGGCCCACTGCGCCCGCCC
>WBMY01018574.1:300237-361975 GCA_013397315.1 Donacobius atricapilla
TTTTTTTTGGTAATTTACATTAGAAAGTGAGGTATGTTAGTCATTTGAAACCATTAATAGATCAGGTCCAAAGTAGTTAAAATGTCAATGGGTAATGAAGTATTCTTCATAACAGTATCTCCCTGTGGCTATTACCATAAGAGCTGATATGCACGGACTCGTAGCAAATTTGGGACTAACAAAGACATCCCATCAATCATCGTTGATTATGTAATTTTTCTTACATGAAAAATTCCATGAACTTTCCCTAATTTTGAACATTTCTTCTCATTTCTTCTCTAAACTTAGAATATTTCTTTGCCTACTTCCTTAAGTACCAGCTATGGCTATATACACCAAAACCCATGGAGGGCTGACTTCCCTGCTCTGTGATCCAATAGTTTTGCAAATAAATCAGATGCTTTCATATACCTACATCCCTCAGTCAAAAACTCCTAAACTCTTGGTTTTGTTTTTCATATTTATTGTCATTTTTTCTCTCATGTATCCACAAAGTTTCTACTGCTACACTTCCTGGCTTATTTCAGAGTCCTAATCATACCAGGGATCTTGAGCATACTCAGCTGACATGAATGCAAAACTTGTCATTAGCATGACTGTGAGTAGGAATAAACTGTAATATTTCTGTTCTTCTCTAGGGACTGAAATACCTCCAATTAAAGTATTATTTATGCATTCATTTACACGAACTTCTTTCACTTTTACAGAAATGCAACTTGATACACTGAGAAAACAGGTACTTCATCCTTTTGATGTACCTACATCCACCATCTCTGGGACTTTACTCTGAAGAAAACACAGTGAGGCTGAGTTAGCCAGGCACGAGAACAGGAGGATGAGTAAGGGCTGGTTCCCTGCGCCATCGCTGTGGTAGCTCTGGCTCCCACACTCGTGTGGGGGTAACTCCACCAGGCAAGAACCCAGGGGCTGTGGGCAGTCTGAAGTCACACACATGGGAAACTGGCTGTTTAGATGCCTCCATGTTCATGGCAACTTAAAAGTGATTTAACCCTAGGGGCTGTGCCTTGACCTCTCTCCTGCCTTTGGGTACATGTTCCCATTCTGCTCCAAAGCCACCAGGTTGCATGTAAAGCTGTTTAAGGCTTCTGATCTAGCTGAGAACCCCACCAGAGTGGTGCATTTTCCCTGGAATCTGAACTTAGGAGGAAGAAAACTCACTTAGTGCTTTGCCATGGTAAGTAAGGGTACAAACCTATGGAAAGGGGCAAGGCAGAGAAAGGTAGGACATGGATTTGCTTTAGATGCCATGAAGTCACCAAAGGAGTTTTGTGTTCCCTTTCCTAGGTACAGCAATACATTGGGGGTCTGGAGCTTGTTTGTTTGTTTTTTTAATCCAGCTGCTGGTTTTCAAGAAGAGGAGAAGAAGATGGTTTAGTTGATTGGTGGTGATTGTTCAAAGATTGGACTTTATGACCTTGGAGGCCTTTTGAAACTGTAATGATTCTATAATTCTAAGAAATCAATTATATTTTGATTTTTGATTAATGTCGCTGGATAAAAGGGTGGAAAATTTTAGTAGAAAGAGGAAGCACGATCATATTAAATACAGTCTCCTCAGAAAATGAAGCTAAAGAGCTGTCAGAACTAACACTTTAAGTCACCATTCTTCTGTTGTTTAAAATGAAAAAGTTATCTGTTCAGTCTCTCAATTCTGATCTGAAAAAAATGAAGTGCTGCTCTGACCTATCAATCACATTTCTAACCAAACCCTCATTTTTTCCTGAATATTTTAATTAACTGGAAACCACTTCTTTTGTTAATAATAATTTTGTTTTGAAATGTCTCTTTTAACTCCAAGGAAGTCTGGTTTATTTTCTATATTTATTTTTTAATAAAAAATAACTTTACCCACAAATCCAACAGTGGTCTTTCTCTCCAGCTTCCCTGTACACTCAGTTGGACCTGAGTTCCCTTCATCATTCCAAGTAATTTCTACAATGGTGGGAAGCCTTACTTCAAATCCTTTTAAAAGAATGGCCTTAACATATGGGTCAGGTGTAGCTCCTCATATCTCTTACAAGGAGAAAACAGTCTGGCCACTTTTCCATAGGGTAGGGCTTTAATCTACCCTACAACTGTCAATTACAAAAAATTTATTAGTCTGTCTCAGAGTTGCTTACCCACATTTAAAAAACTACTCAAAATAGTAAAGCAGCAACAATGAAAGAACACAGTCAACTACAGTTTTAGATATATGTATAATTTATTATTCAGCACAAGCATTCTACCTGATGACTTATGCATACCTACTCCTAGTTGCTGAAGTCCTCACAGAATTCTCTAGTTGTGGACAAATTAGCAACATCTTACTTTCTATACTTTGTTTGTCAGTTTTGGCTTATACTACTACAAATTCCAAAGAGCTTCTCTATTCCCAGGAAATATATCGAAAACTGAATCTAAACCAAGATAAAAGCTATAGCAGCATTCACTTAAAAAGTAAACTATTCCTAGATATTTACCAGACAAATAGTTTTTGAGTCCACATTCATAATACTTTTAGAATGCAGATTGACATGCAGAAAATGTCAGACTGATTGCTGTTGGATCCATTTCCACAAGCAAAAACTGTATTCCAGTGCATTGTCTTAATACTGCTAAAATTGATTCAGCCAGCACTTCAAGTATTTGCCGATTAACATTCTTAATTTGTGCACACTGGATACTTTTGGCAAGCAGAATTATCTATGCTTCACCAGTATCTATGTTAATTCAATCCATGGTCTGAAAAATTTTGGAAAACAGTTTAATATTCCAGAGAAATTGAACAGATCTTTTATGAGTCGTGTTTCTGTGGCACAACATAAGCAGCTGGGCAGTGAAGTACCATGAAAGTACCAGACCTTTCCTTCTGGACAGGTAAAATGGGCAGATCCCATTTTGGTAAGATCTTACATGGAAATCACAAGAGGGAAAACACTGAAGAATACATCACGGGCTTGGTGAAGGAATGACAGAATAGCTGTGTGTTGGTGCTCAGTATGGTGCAACTCATACTGAATTTGCAGAGGTTGATTTTTCAGGCACTCCAGGCCAACTTCTTCAAAGCGCTTCAAATTCCACACAATTTCCAACAAAAATTGTACCACAGTACACGAAACCATCAGACAAGAGTCAGATACGTTCACATGCTGTCATTTGGTCTATGGAGTTAATAATTAGTACAAGAATACCTTTTAAAACTAGAAGGCATTTTTAAGCCTTTTGAAATTGCTGACATACAATAAGGGAAACAAAAACATTATTTCATTCAGAGGCACACGATTCTGTGACAACCTATTTCTATTTATACCAATGCATCAAAACAAGTATAAACTTTTAGACCTCCTCAAGTGTCATTTTGATCTGCCTTTCTACATGATCTATCAAAGTATTGACTGAAATCTTGCTGACTAAGTTTAAGTCAAATAAAGTCCTAATGGATCTAGAATCTGAACAGAGGAAGTTCAGACTTCGGCTTTGAATAAATAAGAAAATGATACTACTCATTTTTCTAAAAGATTTCTTAAAATGGTAAAAGCCCTCTGTTAGTAATCTTCATAATATCAAGATCTGTGATGGGTTTTAACAGTTTGTTCACAGCTTAATCAGAAACAATAATTGTCTTGGCAGATAGGGTACCTGCATTTAGAAAAAAAAAAAAAAAGAGGGACAACTTTTGACAAATATTAAAGCTAATGGAAGAAAAAACAGGTACCAAATGTAGGGTACATTTTTTCACTTTACACTTGACAAAATATATTTGGTTATTTGGAAGCTGCAGTAGAAAATAGTTTTCTGAAAACTTCATGCTTTGTTTGCTTTCAGTGTAGAAGCAGTGAGAGGAGTCAAGAGCCAAAAATCCAAGTCAGACAAGCTTGCAAGGTTTATGTTTCCAAAGATAGCTTAAACTTCTTCCTCTTCATACTGTCATGTAATAATCCCAGAACAATGGTATTATTGAGGTTAAAAGGGCAAAACTCCAAGACTGATACCTTCCGTGACTCAATAAGAGGCACACGCCAGTCGTCTTAAGCAGTTGAGCAACAAAGATTATTGAACTACCTAGAGCATAACAAAAAGTGCTTAATTATTTACAACTGCTTAAAAGAGAAAGAGCTTGAGTTCCTGTCAGAGCCCTGAAACTGGAATCATCTTTACTGGAATGTTACTGGAAAGATCATGCAGGATAAACTCTACCATGTGAATCCATGCAGCACGATGGATCCTTAACCCATTTCTTTTTGAAAGTATGCTTAGTTTGGTGTATGCTACTCTTGCCTAAAACAACTCTTTGTGGGTCCAGATCCTCTCTGAACTTAATAGAAAAACTTGGAAGCCAACCTCCATTATTCCAGTTACAAAAGAACTGTAAGACTTGGTCTTTTTTTCTAGTCTTGAAATAGTCTAAAATTGCCTCTGCAATTGCCTCTTCAGTAAGGAAACTGCCTTAATATTCAGAATAAAAATAAAATAAAATTTAAAAAAATTAAAAAGGCAAGATAATCGTGCCCCCCTCCTCCCCCCCGCCAAAGATATTCAAGAATTTTGAGCTCACTGTATGGGTAAAGGGGCAGACAGGGCTTTACATGAAGACAAAGGGTGGGGCAACATACAGTCCATCATTTTCCCTGCAGTTCTCTCAAAATTCTCAGCTCACATCCATCCCATTTCCAGAGGCCATGCTGAGATCCAGGTTAGTAGGTTAAAGCCTTGTATTTAGTCAAGTTTCAGAAAACCAGTAACTTTTCAAGTACAAAAGAACAAGGATTGGGTCACTGACTGACTTCTTCACAAAGGGTTTTCTCCCAGCCAAAATGAGAAGCAATGTCTTGTCTTTTTGTTTGTTTGTTTTCTTAGGCAGATGCCAGCAGAATATCATGAGTTACTGAGTTTAATCAAAAACCCTTCACAGTGGACACAGTGAAAAATTTATATGAGGTTCAAAGTTTCTCTTCATGAGATTTTGAAGTTACTTGTGCTAAACCGAACAAGTATTTTGAACAGTTAAGATTTTTGAGGCTAAAAGCAAGACTTCTTGAAATTATGTGGATCTATGTCAAGCTGTGATTTACACAGGAGACAGCAGGACAAACCCACCATTGGATATAACTGCCTCTTTTCCTCCTTTATTTACAAAATACCCTATGACTTTTTTGCAAGAAAAAAAGTTCATATTACTGTATAAGGATCATGTTAGATAGGATAAGAATCATGTTAGAGAATCACAGCACAGTGGTGTGTGCTATCAGTGACAAAGCAGGCATCAGCCTTGAAGCTGTCTACAGAACTGGTTGATAAAAATACATTCCTCCACATAAAAAGGAATTCCTGAGATGTAAAAAATTATCTTTTAAGATAACACTTTTAAGTAAAAAATTGTTCAGCTTCAGAACATAAAGTTTGATCATCAAGACCAGCCTGCCACTTTACTTGCAAGTAAACCTGCAGAGCAATTCAATCCTACACAAACCCTAGGCAATGTAGACCAAAAATTACTTCCCAGGGCTCTAGGCAAATTAAGGCTTATAGGAAAATACTGGCAATCACTGTTAACATTGCAAAAATAAGGGAGCAAGGAATATGAGGGTATATAAAGCAACTCGGGTCCCTGATTTTTACTTGTTTACTAAAAAAAACCCAAACTTCACATGCTGATATAACAACATATATAAAGGAATAAAAAGCTGGTCAACCAAAGGCTGAAGCACTTTGCAAAGAACTAAAAACTGGTGATGAAGTTCATGTTCCACTGAGTTCTGCCCTGAGCTAGTGCCACTAGCTCCCATGCCTGGTAAGAGACCTATCTGGATGAAAATTCTGAAATGAGTTTTCTGAGTTTGCTCTGCTAAAGCTATTTCTCTTGAAAAGTCAAGTACGCAGTCACAAGCTGCTTTATGGAACCCAAGTTGCAATCCTTTATTTGAACCCTGTCTTTCAGATGAGGGACAATGTGATATTTTGTTTGGTTTGGTTTTATTTCTTTAAGTTTTTATTTTCTGAAAGGAAAGGTGCTATTTGATAGAAGAAAAACAAAGAAACAAAACCAAGCAAATTACACTTGTCAGGTATCTCAGTTTCTTCCCACAAAAGAATGGGAGAATGGATAATCTCAATTTTTTTTTTTGGCATGAGAGTAGAGAGACATGATAATAATGGGTTCTGAGAGAAAATAAGAAAAATGGACAAGTTTAACAACAGTAAGCACTGAAATGATAGACTCAAGCAGTTCTGAAGAGTTATCAGAGAAAGCATTTCCAGATTAGACTCTAGAATCAAAAAGGCTCTTTGAAAAGCTCTGTTTTATTTTCCTACCCAAGGGTTTCCATAATTAGCTAGCTACAATTAGGACTATTAAGCTGGTCAATGTCAGCACAATACTTTTACAGCAGAGTTTAAAAATCCAGATATACACAAAAACTGTTATAAGTAACCAACTGGGTTTATTACTTAAGAAAGGGAAAATATCTGCAGTTTTATTTTTAACTGCATTTTCCACAGAAATTAAAAATTTAATACTCTACCTTTACATAGACATCTCCCTTGCTGGCTAACAAAAACTTAATTTACATTTCCCTCTGCCGGTGTGAAAGGAAAAATGCTATCTATTCATGCACACTAATGGGTTATAAATTAGTATTACTACTGAGGGAAAGAACCTTCTGTGGGTCTAATCATAGACAGTACAATGAAAAAAGAGTGGACAACACAAGGTGTAAGTTATGAGACAGAAACTAATAATTAAAATATTTAATTATATTGTACAGAAATTAAATGATCCCTCATCAAATATTTGTTTCGGTCTCATCTTTTCTTAGAACAATAGCATAGAAGTTAGACAACAATGAAAAAAATATGTATTTGAAATAATATACAGGAAAGACAAACAATATCAAGGCTTCTGTTCACATTTCTGCATAATACATAAGTAAAGGGAAATGCTTTTTTATTTGCTGCATAGTTAAGCTGTGAAAGTCAATGACCTATAGCTTTGTTAAGCTTATATGGACTGAGGCCACAAACAGACATGTACAGAGGAAGGGAAATATTTAATGCATTTACAATAATTATTTATTAAAATCCAAAAAGCCTTTTTATTAAGACAAACTCGATTTCTGTCAATTTAGTAGGCAACATCTGGTATAAGCAGTTTATCACAAAACATCTCCTACTACAGCTTTATTTTTTTCACTGTCATATCCTGGACAGGATCCTGGCTAGGGTTGGCAACCACAGTAGATAGGTCTGTCATACACATTTGACAGCAGGAAACGTAAGAATTTTTTATTGACACAAAGACAATTTCATTCTGACAGAAATAAAATACAGCTTTAGAGGTGCTTCTTTTAGAGGTGGAAAACAAGGAACAACATCTGAGTACTAGCAGGAAAATGAAATAACATGAACACTTATGTATCTGTTTGCTGTAAAATAATTTCATTTTGGAAATCAGAAATAAGAGATATTTTCCATTTATTTATTTTATTTCCTTGTAAGTGGTTTTCCCCATAATTGCAGTGCTACCTAAGGTGAGCTAAATCAGGATTCTAGTCACTCTCTTCATACTGCTTTCATTTTGAAGGTAAGATTCGACAAGTAAGTGAGACAAATTTTTAGATTGTGAGAAAACCTGCAAAAAGAAGAGCCAGCAGCATGCATATTAAAGGCTTCTCTTTAAGCTCACCCTTTACCCAACCTCAGCTACCTTTCTGCTTGTCTCAATCAAGCAGACCAAACACACTTCTGAAAGAGCAGGTTCATCCAGTTATACCTGGGTGGGAAGAAGGTGGGCAGGGGTGCATAAGTAGAGAGAAGTCAAAAAGAAGTAGACATATAAGATTTTTGGAAAGTAGTTAAGCAGAGGTCTGGTGAAATTTCTAACTCCCTTCTGTAAGAGATGATTAGGAGCACCAATAAAAAGACCAAAACTAGAAAAAAAGTTGAAGGCTGTGTTTCCTGAATTCTAGATGCTAAGCTGAGAGTAGAAACACTGAAGGCTAGAAGAAAGGGAGTACCAGAAATAATTAAATTCTATTCTTCAAAGCTTAAGCCAGGGAAGAAAATGAGAAGAGAATTTGTAAATGGATACCATGCTGAAAAATGCAGCTATAACCTCTGGTATGGCTGACACATCTCCTTTTATGTATGTATCAACGAAAAAAAATTTATAAATAGTAAAAAAACCCAAACACCAAAATGGAAAACAAGATATTTGTCCTGAGATATGTCATAGGAATTCTGAACAGTGAGCATATGAGGAGGCAGCTTTCTAAAACAATGAGACTATTCCAGCACCTTCTTGTCTAACTACAAATATGCTTGTTCTACCACAAATGCCTGGGGAGAAGTTCCATCTCAAAACAGAGGCTAGAACATCAAGTGCCTACACCCAGTCTAGCACACTGTCGACATCCAGTGAGCTTGAGTTAGTAGCTTGTCACAAACAGTGTTTGGGCAGACAGGAACAGCAAACAGACTGCACTGCAAAAAGGCAGCCTTTTTAAAAGGAAACACAGAAAGAGTAACCTACCCCTACCCGGACATAGCTGACCCCCAGCAACAATCTTGTCAACATAATAAAAGATGATATATAGAACAGTGAAGAAATATCCTCTATACAACAGAGCTCATGAGAAGGGAGTGCTAAAATTTTCTGTGTGGGTATATCTGTTGTAGATACATAGAGACCGACTCATTCCCATGTGGGATAGCCCCCCATAACACATTCAGGAGAAATTAAATTAAAACTGATGTGGATCAGTGCTGCCCCAACAAGAGAGCAACTACCTGGTGATATTTCCCTGCCTGATTCATGATTTTCAGGTACTGAAGTTTCTATTTAAAAAAAATACCCTTTGTGTTCTTCTAGGGGGGGTGGCAATTTTTTCAATCATTCAGCCCAACCCAAGGCAGGAGCCACACCCATCAGAGGCTTGCAAAACCCAGAAGGTTTCTGATATCATTCATCTAAAAAGAGCCCTTAGATCTTACTTCCTACTATACATATATATATATAAAAGTGCTAAAATAATGAAGGCAAAGAAAGGTAAAGAGTTAGCCAAACCAAGTGGGATGTTCCTTAAGTTTCTGCTGTAACTTAGTAACAGATGAAGCATGTGATCCAAACCGAGCCTGATCAATCAAAAATCTCTTTTTTGCCTTTTAATCATCTCTGGATCAATTAGATGTGCTACTCCCACATGCTATGCTTATGATTAAATTTATTTTCAAACAGCAGTTTCAATGCCATTAACTGAACACTACATTACCAAATGCCTTTCCTTATACTTAATCCACTGTTCTCATTATACTTCTGTCATTGCTGTTTTGATCATTAACTGTATCACTAGAAGTGGCTTAATAATTACTCATTGCTTCTAGAAGCCTTAGTATAAAATTCTTCCTGATTCCTCAGGTTTTCTGGAGGTTTTTTTTTGTCATTACCTGTTAAAAACTTTTAACACCCTTTCAAGAGTAGTTGCAGTTTTTGACAGTCTCCTAAAAGTATTGCAACAAGTACAGCAGTGAGAGTAACAGTTCAATAGAGCAATTGGATGTTCATAACACAATCATTACAAGGATCCATCTGTAATAAAAAGCATTCCTTCCCAGAAGTCCTCCCAAATAACAGTGCAATGAATCACATGCTACTACTGTTCGGCAGAAAATCTCCCCAAACCAAGATCTGTATTTATTATCTCATGCTCAAATTTAATACTGTTCCTCAGGACATGCTGGTAATATTTTAGACAGGTTCCCAGGTTGTGAACTTTTTCCTCCGTGACTCTAAATTTCAGAGATATCTAGACAAAAAGAATTTGTATAGGAATTAAAGCTATGTGTCTCTGCGTGAAAAAGGCCACTCACTTGAGCAAGATAAGGCGGAAGACTTCCTGTTGGCAGTATTCAAATAAACTAAGTTATGTCAGCAAAAAATACAATCAAGAAAATTTTCCTTACTCCAAAAGGATTGTTTATTGCTTTTTCTCAAATAAAAATTAGATTAGACAGTATGGATACTAGAATCAAACATTCACACTAGAAACCATCTAGGAACTATTACTTCAGGGGGATCCTGCCCTTCAAGCACTCCATGTCAATCATAAATGCCTTGCTCTTACTGTGACACCGTATTCACTGCACCACCTTCTGTCTCACAGACCTGGAGAACAGATGAAAGCAAAATATCTTGGTACCAATTCAGGAAAGTGCTTCTGACAGATCTAAAGAGGCATGCGAGAAGTGGGATTGCAATGACTTACTGTGGGAATATACATTCTCAATACCTACTCATAGGCACTATGGTCCCTGAGTTGTCCGGGGTTCTGGCCGGTTAATTGCCACAACAGGACATGATGTGACTTTCTGCTGCTAACTGTGATACTCCTTTCCACACAGTGACTCACAGCTCTGTAACCTCAAAGATGTAACATTAGAACGTGTTGCAAAACGGTCAGCAGTGTCACGGGCAGGTAAAACAAGACTATTTTGCTAATGCATACAAATAAAGAGGCCAGAGTAACAAGTAGATGTTAAACAGAAGCCGTATTTATGTACCAAAAGTAGAAATAGTGCAAGCAGGAGAAAAAAAAATACTCTAAATTACTTGAAAGCATAGATAGCCTTAACAATGCTTCCAAATTTAATGAAGAAATCCTTTTTCCTTGTTAGAAATCCTTTCCTGAAGGCCAATGCTCTTCAAGCTGAAATATGCTTTAAAAGTCACATTAATTCCTTAAAAAAGTCGTTTCTTTCAACAAACATTACCATCTACAGATTTATTTGTAAATAATCATTCTGTGCTATTTAGGTAATGTAGATAAGACTTAGATGAGGTTTGTCCTATTTAACACTTCTGTGAAAATCTGTTTTCCAGTCATGTATTCTTTATATAGAACATTGAATATACATACAAAAAGTTACAAATCCTAAGTTAAATTGATCAAAAAGAGTCCTGAAGAGTCAAGGCTTATGGAAAAATAGAACTTCCCATACTGGCCACCTAAACCTATACATAATATGTAATTTCAAGTGTTACTTTCAGCACTTGCTAGTTTTTGCTACAAAGAAATTATTAGCCCAAGAACATAACAAGATCAATAATGTATTTTCTTTCTCAAGATGTCTTTCCCTTTCTCTAAACAGGTACATTGATGGTTTTAAGACCACTGTTCAATAGAACACATATGTAAGAACATGTGACAGACTAAGAGGCATGTAACATGCTCCATGGTTTTGGTTTTTTTTTTAAATCTGGCAGGTTAAAAAAGCAGCAGAGGTATCATGAGCTGCTCTAGATAAATGAGTGTAACATACTGCAGTGTTTCCTATGACTGAAGACGAGAAAACAGTACAATCACATTACAAAGATTGAAATTAAATCTCAGAATTGTCATCCTTAACTATTGTAGTGCCAGCTATTGCCATCTCCACGGCTGACAACCAAATTTCTACTGACTTCAGATGGTGGCATTTTTTGTGCTCGGGGCTAATGAAATATTCTTGTAGTACAAGACAAACCTACATCACGCATCCTATATGCCTTATGCACTAAAATTTGTGGCAAGCAGGACTAAAACCAAATTATCTTATTAAGAAGTAAGCAAATGTATTGTCATTTCCTAGCCTGGTACAATACACTTCAGGATAAATCTATGTGACTTAATAGATTCTTAGTTATTACTTGCTAAAAAAAAATCAGTCCATTTATTTTAGCATCTTAGAATTCCACAGTTGTTTTAATTTGAAGATCTCAAGGTTCTTTGCAAATGTTACTAGATTAGGCAAAGTACACACAAGCACAATGGTGTGTCTAAATAATATTTAAATAATAAATACTGTTTTTAGGTGAGTATATAAATCCTAACAGCAATATGCATTAATAACTAGTACTTGATGCTTTTGAGTCACGCCAGATTAGAATGCTTGTGTCTTTGACCACAACAGTACTAAGCATATAACACCATAACTTCAGTATGAACTACATATATTTTCTTTAAAAAGCTGTTGTGGAATCATAAGAACAACATTTTTCATTATATTTAACCACCATGCAAAGAGCTTTCTGCAAGCATTTAAAGCTCTACAAGCATTTGAAACAGAAAATAATTGTCTGCTGTGACAGACTCAGTTTCTGTTTCCTCCTCCAGATTGCCATAATATTCCTATCATCACAATCTATTGAACATTTTTTAAGGTTTTTTCAATATCTTACTTCTTTTTGTGCTGGTTCCTGTAAAAGATTTGGTGTGTAAAGGCCTTCTCAGTTCAGTATACACAGCTTAGTAAAACATTAAAATTTCATTTTTAATGTATTGATCTCATTTTATTTTAGCCAAAGCAAAGCCTAGAGAGGACTGTTACATTTTTAACAGTATTTTGTTTGTTACTGATGTAAGGGAAGAATCAAGGAAAAAGTGATGGCTTTTTAAAAAATGGAGAAAGTCTTAAAGGGTTTCCAAACAGCCAGCACTGCTGAGCTGCACAGTTTTCCTTGTCCACTGGCCTCCTCCTGACAAAAGGAACTTTCTCTGCCCTCAGTTTGGTAGAAATCAAATGTTTACCTACCTCCACAATGAGTGCAAAGAGCAACTTTCTTTCCTTCCCTGCCCTGTCTTTTTTCCCCTTTGGATAACTCTTCGTGCAAATTTAACCGGTATTGTATCATTAACACAGCTTTCTTTCTTGTTGTGATACTTTAGGCTCCTCATAAAACTATGCAAGATCAACTGTAGATGCAGAAAAATCTCCCATGCAAAGGAGGAAGTGGAATAGTATGCCTCGTTCTTCAAAGCTGGAATGGAAAAAGGATGGTTAAAAGTAGGAATGAACAGGAAAGCAAGCTAGGTAAAAGCAAGGTGAAAGAGCAGTGTAATTGTATCTCTGCTGAAGTCTTCTGATTTATTTCTACTGTTTGCATATACAGCGTTTCACTTCGAAAAATTCAAAACCTAGTAAGAACTAGAAAATAAACACTTTTAAAACCCACGTAGTAAACATGTGAACATTGCAAAGAAAAAATTCAAAGAACAAGCATACTGAATGCCTCTTTTTTCCTCCACAGTATTATGATATAGCCTTTAATTGCATTATCACTTCATCTAAACCTGTCCATCCCATTCCAGATAACAGAAACCAAGTAAGTCTAACAAACGGAGAATCAAACTGAACAAACAAAAAAAGATGGTAGCTAGAACCATTAATTTCCCAAGGACTCTCCTAAATTCAGAATCAGAGGCTAGATATCCTAACACCAAGATGAAATTTCCATGTACCAGGAAAATCTTATTTAAAGCGCGCTGTCTTTTGTCTGTTCTTCTAGATGCTGACAATAATAAGAATCCCATCAGTGTCACTCTTGCAAGTTAATTCTATTACATCATGAATTATGTAAGTAGAGATACTAGCAAATTATGAAGCAGGTTGGTGGGAATATTTGCCTATAACAAAATCCTGTTCACTTGAAGTGACCAGTCAGAGCTTGCTGCCAAAAGAACATGTGGAGAGTTTGCAGAAAGTTAGCCAAAGGGTTAACTGAAGGTCTGTTACAACTGCTGTATGTGGACAAGGAAACCTATGATCATGGATGGCTCTTTAGTGCAAGCCATATGGTCCATTTTCCCCCCAGATACATCTGGATTTCAGATACATTCCATGTTGAGTTTGGATGATCTGGTTAAAGAAATGGGTATTTCAAGGAAGGTCATAGAAAAGAACTATATGGGACAGAAGCATATTTGTTTATTGCAGAGCCCCATAGGCAATTGGGTTTCCAACACTTTAGTGCAAGGTGAGCCTTGTAGGAAAGCATTATGAGAAAGAAATCTAGATCAAACAGCTGTTGGCAGCTTATACACCTGCATTAACAAAGAAGGAGCTATCTTCAATACCCCTGACAGGTCTGGTTGTCCTGGTTTTGTACGGGGGTCTGCCAGGGAAAGCTAGAGCTTCCCTTGAAATGGAGAATGTAAACCCCTTCCCTCCAAATTATTACAATTTTGCAATTAAGGGTTTTTCAGGCAAAGATTTGGGAATAGGAATAGCAGTTCTTTACTAGGAACATTTTTTTTTAAAAATACAAATGTAGTAATACAAAAAAAACAAGCAAGCAAGCAAACAAAAGGTCCTAGAAAAACCCTGACAGAATCAGGGATATGACCTGACATCCTGTTAGTAAGCATGTTGGAAGCAGTCCAAATAAATCCTCCTGGAGTAACAGATGTGATTCTGTGGAGTAGAGATGATCCTGAAGAAAGTCCAGTGGTGGCAAGAAGGGTCTGGTCTTCCTCTGGGAGTCCAGTGGAAAAGCAGCCTCCTCTGAGCTCCAGTGAAGACTGTCTACCTTCTGCTCTTACGTCTCAGTTTTTATCTAGGTAGGAACAGTTGGCTCCACCCCTGCACTGGGTGGAGCTTCTTACAATGAGATGATGCAATGTGTCATGTCATTGGTGAGCCTTAATGGCCCCTTATCAGAGGATATCCCTGCCAAGGGTGGATGGGGGGTGAAAGAATAAGAAACAATGCCTCACCAGGTTTTAACAGCTGGCCTACTATCAGAAGGCATCCACCCCCTCCTCCCAGGAGTTACAAGAGATTAAAAAAAAAAAATCTCCCCAACAAATGGTATAGAATACACATTTTTTTTTGCTTACAAAACCCAAGACACTGGTATATAGGATGATTAGGACTCAGGGAATTTTACAGTATCAAAGAAGACAGGAACTGCTGAGTATTCTACTGCACCAATTACACAGAAGGTACCTTTTGTAATATACTAGTGCCTGTTGATTTCATGCACCGAAACTAATGAGGCTTTTGTACACAAGAGAACTGTTATCTCTATGGCAATAGCAACTTGAATGAAGGAGTTATGTCAGTGGTTAGATTCTTAGAGAGAAAAAGCTGCAGATACATATACAGGATCCTATGTACACGATTCTATATGAGCACACAGGAGGCTGGATTGTGTCCATTTAAGTATTAGGGATTTACTAGAGAGAAGGAACCTTTTACTATAAGCTCAATAATCATTCCTTTACAACCATAGAATTGTAACTGTTCAAAAAGACCACTGAGTCCAACTATTAACATAGCACCACCATGTTTACCACTAAACCATGTTCCCAAATACCACATCCACAGGTTTTTTGAACACTACCAAGATGGTGTTTCTACAGCTTCCCTGGGCAGCCTGCTCCAAAGATTGCCCTCCTTTCCAGTGAAGAAATTTTCCTTAATATCTAATCTAAAGCTTCCCTGGTGCAACTTGAGGCCATTTCCTCTCATCCTCACATCCTCACTTGTTACCTGGGAGAAGAGCTTGAACCCCACCTCACTACAATCTCTTGTTGAACAGCTGTAGAAAGCAATAAGGTCTCCCTTGATCCTTCTCTTTTTTTCCAGGGTAAGCAACTACAGTTCCCTCAGCCACTTCTTATAAGACTTCTGCCCCACACCTTTCATCAGCTTTGTTGCCCTTCTCTGCGTATGCTCCAGCCCCTCAATGTCTTTCGTGTAGTGAGGGGCCAAAACTAAACACAGGATTTGAGGCCTCACCTGTGCCATGTACAGAGGGACTATCATTGCCCTAGGCCTGCTGGCCACATTATTTCTGATCCAAGCCAGGATGCCACTGGCCTTCTTGGCCACCTGGGCACACTGCTTGGTCATGTTCAGTCTGCTGTCAACCAAAGACAACCAGGGCATCCCCAGTGCATACCTGCCCCCACATGCCCAATAAGGAAGACTTATGGTTTCCCCTCACTTGGACCAGCTGTGACAGAACAGCTGAAATTATTATAAAAGTCTCTTCCACAGGTAGACACTTGCGCATATCACTTTGGACAGTGGAATAAGGATGCAAGTATAAGAAAGCTAGAAAACAGTACAACATCTTTAAATTTTCCCACACAGTATGTTCTCATGATTCAACTGTTGGCATTTGTAACAATTATAGTTTATACCACTGGGGATGTGGACAGTAGCACAATTACTCTTGAAGAGAAGACCTTAAAGCAGATGTAAAGGAGATGCTGCTGACTTTGCTGGAAGAGATGGATGAGATTAAAGGAATCAGTAGCAAAGTCCAGTTAGCACACCCTAGGAATTCAGTGGGAGGTTGAACAGTTCCTCTCAGAAGAGAAACTGCGATTTTAGGAGCTCTGAATTACTAGTACTACTTTGGAGAGCCAGAATCACAGATCATAATATAAAATACCATCCTGACTCATTAAACTCAAACAAGTCCAGAAGACGATATGTGTGTGGGAGTTCTCACAATGCCCAGAGACTACTGGTGCGCAGCCCCAGCCACTGTAAAAGCGAGAGATAACCAAAGACTTAACATCCTGTAGTAAACCTATGATAGCAAGGCCATTCAGCATGAAGACATGACAATCAGATTGTATGCTTTGCTAACAAAAGAAAGAGGAAAAAAACAATACAAACCACCAAATGTGATAAAGCAAAACCAGCTTTTTATTCAAAACCAGACCCCTTTTGCAAGAAGCCATGTTCCTTTTGAATTGGTCAAAGCAAAATAAGAACGTGGCAACCAATAAAAATATTACATATGTGACTATACTGAAATATGTGGATAACCAGCAATCTTGATACAAGTGGTAAGACAAAGCAAGGTATCAGAATAAAAGGTAAATGGTGTAGAAAGCTCAAAGCAGCACTTGATCATTATAAACTGCCTTTAGAAAAGTCAAACATTTGAGTTTCTAAGAGACAGGCAATACTATTACAAGTGGTTGCCTGAGTACCAGCAGAGAGTCAACAGGCTGAAACAAGAAGGTACTAACCATGATAACAAAGTGGGAGTACTGCCAGTTAAGATTAAGGCGACGAAACAGCATAGAACAGAGTAGAGATAGTGGAGGAATGAGGAATTTTTAATAGAGAGGTTGCATCTAGTAATATCAGAAATTGTTCTGACAAGGATTGCTACACAGACTAAAGCTCCTAGGTTAGATGGAAAAGCTAAAAATCTGCCTGAGTGACACTAAAATAAGTCTCTTCAGCATCCTAAATCTTGTTCTAGGTTTTTTTTATACATTACTGTCATATTAAGAGGTATTTTCACAACAGGATTCAGATTTACCTCACATCCATGAATTCCCCACTAAGTATGGGGAATTTTGATAATGGTTTAATGCTTCTACCAGAAAACAAATTTTACAAACAGAAACCCGGTTGGTATGCAATTTATACTCATGTTTGGGAGCAGATTGAAAGTTTTACATCAGGTACCATCCAGACAGATTTGGTAAAGTGGACAGGAGGAACAAAATTTTTTTTTGTAAAAAATTAATTATAGGCAAAACAGATAAAATGAAATGCTTTCCATCTTTTAAAGTCCATTACAATAATGACTGAAGTAATTATGAACAACTCAATTTGCTGGAGTGCAGCATCTCATAACAAAACAGGATGGCAAAACTAAACCTGATTTAACACTAAAAGTGATTTCAGATCACAGAAGGAACACAGACCACCTAAGTGCTTTTTAGAGAATAAATATCCATCTTTATACTTGAAATATCTTAAATATAAGAGATACTACAGCTATTTACAAGTCAGCTCAAAATTCATCCAGGACAATATAAAGTACTTTGTTTCCCATTTATTTCATGAATGTGACCTGTTAAATGACAATCACTTGTGCTACTTTATGGGACTTCTTTCAAATGACACAAATTCCTGGAGGTACTGCTCTTAACCCTGGAACTGCTACAGCTGTTAGTTCACCATCTTCCAGCTGAACATTTACTGGTGATTTGTCAGTTCTGTAGAGCCAGAGCTACTAAGCCCATCTGAGGATCTCTTGCAATTTTCCCAGCTTGAGCCATTCTATAATCACCTCCTGCATGTAAAATGAGTATTGCAGACAACAAGGAAAAGTTGTTGAGAAGTGTTCCTGTAGGAGTAAGTAAAAACACACTGATATTTGGCAATTGTGGATGACAGTCAGGACTTACCATACTGTCAACCAAAATAAGTCTACCTAGCTTAAAAATGAAGACAGATTTCATTTTACAGGTCACAGATAAACTGTAGTAAGAAGAATGTGAAAAAGAAATAAGAGAGTCTACATCAACAATAATGTCTGATTTACAGTACGAGGCAAACACAAAAGGAGAGATCACCTGTTACCAGCTTCCATATGGTTGTCTTGTTCACATTTGAAACAGCTATTGGGTACACTGGCTGCAAGGTTCTTCTACACTTTGAGCCTTTGAAAGGAGTTGGAATTTTTTCTTTTAACACTAGGTACTATCAGGCCTGTTACTGAAAATGACCTTCTGGAGTGGTGCCCTTTGAGAAAGCAGCAGTATGCAGGTTGCATTTCAAGTGTCTGTTGTGACATCTAATTTGGATGAGTTATAATGCAGAGAAAAGGAAAAAAATCACAATCAAATCAACCAACTATCTCTAAATCTGGAACCTGAACCAGTACAAATAAGTCACAATTGTCAAATACAAAGCCATTGGTAGTGTATTGAAAGTAATGAATTTATTCATAGTACCAGCAGCAGTTAGAAATAATTCTCTTGGAATATGTGATATAAGTTGTAAAACGTTACACTCTGCTGTCTTTAGAATAAGTTCTCCTAGCAAGTCCATCTTCTGTAACACAGCTAAGCCAAATGAATATTAATATGGAAGCTTGGTTCTGGTTATGGTTATTATAAAGTTGAGTACTGGAAGATTCAATACAGATACAGAGAAGCTACAAAAAAAAGGCATAAATACTACTTTTCCTCTGCAGAAAATAAAAAGTATTCAGATCAGTAATAAAAAACCCCTGAAAACTTAGAAAAAGTTACAATTTCATAAGAACTGACACGGCTACAAACCCATTCGATGATTACACATGGTAAGCATTGTATCTTCATTACTAAAATGTTCTAAACAGAGATTTAGTGTATACAGGTAGATCCAAAATAAGCATATTATAAGCCTTTATATAGAAGCATGTATTACAGTTGAGTCATTTTAAACAACTTTTGCTCCAGGGAGGTTGTGTGAAAAAAGGGGGTTTGCATTTCTATCAAGTTTCCAGAACTGGAAGTTTCTTTCATGGGAGTTCATTTAAAATATTCACCTATTTTTTACACTAGAGTTCCTCATTGTTAATAATCTGACTTTCGCTATACTTTAATGTGAACAGGCTGTCATATTCAGCAGACAAGCAAATAAAATCCAGAAAATGCACTTATTAAAAATGTCAAGAGGGCAAAATTGAAATATGCAGACCATGCAGGTTTCTTTTTAGATAAGTGCAATTTTTATAGTACTCTGTATGTTCTAAGCATAACTCTAGCTAACCCACAAATCCCAACACAGAAAAAGTTGCCTTACACATTGCATTGCATCAAGACACAAAAGCAAAAAATAAAATAAATAAACAAGAAAACTTTCACAGCCACCTTCTGATCAAGGTGAGGGTAATTTTTGTTAAAATTATCGTGCCAGAATTACATTTTTACAGTGTCATGGGCACGAGGACCACACTTATTAATTCCTACTCTTCCCCAAGACCAAATTCCACTTCGGACAGTGGATGTTCAGTTTCATTTCAAGCCGGGGCAAGCTGAGCTTAAGGAGCAACGATGCCTGTGGATGAAATACAGAACGTCATTCCTCATTTGTTCTTCAAAGGGCGTCACACGAACCTCGTGACGGATGGGGCATTATTACCGGTCGCTAGAAAGCGCGCTCACCGCAATTCTGAAATGCGCAGCGCAGCCCAGCGCGGGCGGGACGCCTGCCTCACTCCCACGCCAGCGTCCCGCGGCAGCGGGGNGGGCGGCGACGAGGACAGCGACAGCGACGACTGGGACCTTGGCGTGGTGCGGCAGGAGTCGCAGGTGGGGCTGAGCCTCCCCGCACCTGCGGCCCGCAGCCGTGGCCCGGCGCTCTCGGGGTGGAGGGGCCTCGGCTTGGAGCCGCGGTGGGTCCCAGGGGAGGGGGCGGCTGGTGATTCCTCTTAGGCTGTTTTCTGCCAGGGCAAACTCAATCCAGAAAATTAAACCTNTTCAGTTTCATTTCAAGCCGGGGCAAGCTGAGCTTAAGGAGCAACGATGCCTGTGGATGAAATACAGAACGTCATTCCTCATTTGTTCTTCAAAGGGCGTCACACGAACCTCGTGACGGATGGGGCATTATTACCGGTCGCTAGAAAGCGCGCTCACCGCAATTCTGAACTGCGCAGCGCGGCCCAGCGCGGGCGGGACGCCTGCCTCACTCCCACGCCAGCGTCCCGCGGCAGCGGGGCTGCGACACCGCGTGTGCGCACGGCACGGACGCCCCTGCCGGAAAGAGCATGTTAATGACGTCCGCAATTAGAGAGAGGCACGCGGACCTTTCGCCTTGAAGCTACACAGATGGACCGGCCACAGACCCAAAGGCACAACGTCACGCTTGGCTTTGCCGCGTCTCCCAGCACCCACGAGGGCGCCGTGTCTCAGCCCCACGTGCTTACAGCACCAGCGTCACCGACGCCGGGTACCAGGCGCCCTCAGGCCCGGCCCGGCGCTGGCCGGCACGGAGCGGCCCCGTCCGGCGCGGNCAATCCAGAAAATGAAACCTGGATTGTAAGGCTTTATTTTATTATAAACCCCTTAATCTTTATTTCAAAGCTCTTTCTCCCCTGAAGTAGCATATTCTAGTCCCAATCATATTTCAGCATGAGAGTAAAACTGAAAGTAGCCGGATGCCTGTGAAGTGGTTTTACATCTTAAATCTCTTGAGAATGTTTCTTGCTGACTCGAAGAGTTCAGTAGTTTTGTTGAATCTAACAGGTGTGAAGTATCCATCAGTGTGAGGTAGATTCTCTGAGGGTTTTTACGTGTGGGTTCGTCTCATGACCAGAATTGAAAAATGAAAGTATAACTGAATTCTTGAAGTCTTATGCTGAAGATTATAACCAGTGTTTGAGAGGCCTTGATCTTTAAATAGATGTTCGTATCCAAAGATGTGTGTTGCTTGAAAATTGTTGTCTGAGTAGAATAAAAATAGGGCTAAATTGTTCTACTGACTGTTTCTCACCTTTGCTTCTCTAGACACTTTTGTTAGTCTTTACAAAAGTTATTGGAAAGATGGGCTACAATGTGCTGTAAAAATTGTATTTTTCTAAGTTATAATGTCGGGAGTTAAAAATTTACGATAAAAGACAGCTTTGTTTCATACCCCTTCTGTCTCTGAGGAAACTTGTGAATAATCAGTCCGCTGCTTACCAGTGTATGTAAATGTTTTCTACACTTGGTATATCTCCAGCTGCAATCATCAGCTTTAATAGAGAACAAATGTGTGATGCTTTTGAAAACCACTTAAGTTGAGCAACTGACTGATGCATAAGCTAGTCCTTTGGTCAGTGCTTTTTTCAGCCAGAGCATTTATGACGCAGCACTACAAATGCCTCTATCACTGCAGAACCAGGATGACAGAGGAGCTGTAACCCCTCACAGACAGCTAGTCACTGAGGTCCCTTGACTCAAGCTCAAAGTTTCATATCTGATAGCTGTATTTTTAACATTGTACTTCTCAATGCGTGGAATGGACCCAAAAAAAAAAAGGGTACATAAATGCATTACAAAGTTCTAGTGTCATAATATGAAAAAGAATCTTAATTGTAAAATTGAGAGCAGTGTAGGAGGATATCAGCTCTGTTGAGAAAGAAGATATTTCCATTTTCAGAGAATGGTTTCTCTCAGAAAAATTGATTTTAAAACTTAAGCTTTATAGTAGACCCTGAACAGATCTACAGTGATGGAAGGACAAAAGTTTTATATGGCTTTTTCCCTTCTTCTACTGTGCTATGTCCTTTCACAGACTATTAGTGCTTTTATACTGAAACCAAGCTATATTGTTTTTGGCTTGAAATAGTCTCCATATTTTGACTTTTTTTTATTTTATCTAGCAGTTGGATCAAATGTTGCTGGCGGACAAGAATGAGGCATTAAAGAAGGCTCTGTTTCGTGGTGATGTGTCATTAATTGAGGAACTCCTAAACTTGGGTGAGGAAAGTCAGTTACAAAGTTGAATATTTTTTAGTGAACTCGGCAAGAATACTAAACTTTCTCATTTAAAACAAGACTTTATATCCTTTACTGTAAACATTCACATGTTCCTACATGCACTCAACACATTATTTTGAAAGATTAAATTACTTTTTCAGTGACTCAGATTTGGTATTCCAGCACATGCCTTCTAATTTGTTTGTCAGTCAGGAGCCCTGAAAATTGAGAAAACTATAATGTTTGAACTATGAAATAAGGTGTTTCTTTGTTTTCAGATGCATCTTTAACATGCAAATAGCAATTACAAACACTGAATTTGAGGTGGTTTAAATTGAGGGAGAGAATTGAGTGGTGATCTTTGGTGTTGAAGGTTGTACAGCATGGGGTAAGAAGGAGAGGCTAGCCTTTTTTATTTTAATGTTCCCCCAGTTTGGAAATACCTTTTTTTTTTCTTTCTTTTTTTTTTTTTCCCCTCCGCGGCTCTGTTAAGTGTCTGGTATGTGCCCTATGTAATACTGCTGTCCTGGCAACATCAACTGAACAAAGATTTTTGTGAATCTGAAAGGTCTAACAGGCTTTTTGTGGCATTTGTCTCTAAAAAGTAGTCTGTTTTAACAGTGAAAGCCTTTTTCCCTGTTCTGTTACTCAGTATTTGTCTTTAATGTGTTTGTTAATCAGTGTTAGGAAGATTGGATCACTTACTGAAGCATCCAGGGCAATCAGAAACTGCATAGCTGAGTTGACCTGCCTAGTGATAATTGTCAGGAAGTTCTGCTTCAGTAAGCAAGGAGAATATAGTAACCAAGAGCTTGTTCTCTGAGGAAAATCTGTCTTAGGGAAGAAAGTAGTTTATTGGTTAGCAATGGGCTTTTCTGAGTTTTGAAACAATGACATTATTTGCCCTTTTAGAAGCCAACTGTTTCTCACCACAATGGGGTAATGATTTTCTTTTTAAATTAAGCAAAACTACTGCGCAGACTGAAACACAAGAAGTGCAATACAAGCATGAAATACATCTGTATTGCTTTGAGAAAATATATTCTTTTTTATGGGTAGAGTTTTAGTGATGTCTGTGCATCAGATTGCTTCATTGTTTTGCTACACTATCCATTTTAAATTGTTGTACTGCGGTCAAACAGCAATAGTTCACTTTCTATGCTGATGCCTGCTACACAGTGGACAGTTCTGTGCTCTTGGAAGATAATAGGTTTCTGTAAGTGCATAGGGTCAGGTCGAGGATTCATGTAGTCTAATTTCCTGTCTACTGAAATGAACAAGGCAGTATTATAGAAGAACATGTAATTTCCTTAAAATGGGATCGGCAATAAATTCTGACCCATCCAGGTCTGTTCTGCAAAGCAGTAGAATACAGTGCCTATTATGGAGCTCTTTCTGAAGAAAGGTAACATTGTCCTTCAGGGAATCTGTGCTCAGGTTAAATCTTTGCCTCCAGAAATACCTGTAGTATATGTTTGGTAGAGCTTGTAGGAGGCTCACTACCAGCAGTCAGCCAAACTTAAGGTTTGTGTTGGACAGGAGTTTCCTATCAACAGTTGGGGCTATTCCTTCAGGTAGAGTGAGACTGTGTTGTCTTCTGGCCTGGTTAGATGTTGCTTTAGTATTTTTGATGCTGAAGCAGTTTTACAGAGCTTCTTTAGGAGATGGACAAACAAGCACATGTTTTTCCTTGCCACTTCTATTAAGTGGCAGCTTAGGGAAAGACTTCTGAAGTACATGTCACAAAAAATAATGCAAGCAAGTAGCACCTTCAAAGATGATTTGGACATTTTGGTTTGCTTTAGGAGTAAAATACTTAACACCATGTGTTCATGTGTTCCATTTCCTAAAATGGAATTTAAAAGTTATGACCTCATGACAGTTTAGGCTGATTAAAGATATAACTACAGTCAACTCCTCCATTTTCCTTCAACAGTTTGTTCCACTTATGTCTTTGAATAAGTGCTGGAGCTCATCTCATCTTTTGTGAGCCAGTTCAATGAATTATAAGTAGTGTTAAACGTCAGGAATGGGAGGATGCCTAGAATGTGAGAATAATTTTTCAGCCGATTTAGGACTCTGAACCCAGAGTCAGGTGACCACCATAGCTGGCCCAGCAGAGGGAGATGGCGGCAGCTCTAATATCACTCAGCATTAAGGTCGTGTGGGAATACACCTAAGTGCAGACGGACTTAAATCAATACTTCTGCTAGAGAAAACTCTTTGAGAATCAAGCATTTTAGAACTTCCCCTCAGGTAAAAATGATGTCTGAGCATGAATGGATTCCAACACCAAGAGCTATTCTTTAACTGAAAGAAAGTCAAGACCTCATCTTTTTGGTGTCAAACGTGGAATTAATTGGCAGAGTCACATTTTTCTCTATAAAAACAGCCTTTCTACTATAGCTATTATTAGCCACAGTCAAGAAAGTGTCTCAAAGGGATATGGGAGAAACAGTAATAGTCACAAAAAGAATGCAGTTCTTACTTTGCTGTTCTTGTGCTTCACTATTGTTCATATTCTTCACATGGTTTCTGCTGTAGTTTGTCTGCAGCCAGAATGTCTTTCTCCCCTTTGCTGCTTAAACAGGAAGATATCTATCTGTAATTCAGATTGTAAAGAAGAATGTTGGTTTGTCTCCTAGCTGTAATTTGTGGGGCCATGTAACTGAAATGCGCCTCTGCTCATACCTGCAGAGGAACACAAATAATGGCAGGTGGGGAAGCCCAAATAATGGCCTGGTCCAGCTCTTCTCAGGCCCTTCATGGAAGCCGGTATCCTACCTCTGCAGTCTCAGAGAGGCAGAGACCATCTGCAGGCAAATCAGAGACTCAGAGCAAGGGACTCCCAACTGCAACAAAAGCTCCTTGAGCTGGGGGCCAAGACACTGCAGAGACAGGAGTGAGTGAAAACTGTGCCAGTCACAGGAGTGGCACCAGAGGTGGGAGGCCCCTGTGTCTGTGGTGCCAGCAGCTGGAGGGGCTGGATGACAGCATCGGTGTCACTGAGTGGCACAGGTGCTGCTGTGTTCATGGCTGCTCTCCTTGTGTTGATCGCTGTGGCCAGNTTCAGCATTGGTATGCGTCGGACCTGCAGTTCTGGAGTGCAGCAGCCTCACTTCTCTCTGGCTGTTGGTTCTGGTCTGATTTTTCACTAAAAAGTTTTTTCTGGGCTTCACTGTTTTCTCCAGGAGAAAATCTCAAGGATTTCTCAAGGGCCATTTTAAATGCTGGACTAACACTGCTTACTTCAATAACAGCTCATATAATGAGAGTAATAACCTATTTGAGTAGTCATCAAAGTGAGACGTTTCTGGTTCGGTCAACAGCTCCTATAACCAAGCAGCCAAGAAGCCGCACGACTGTTCCTGTTTCAGTTGTCCTTTCTCTGTCTTCCTCTGGGATTACAGCTTGTTTGCAGTGGGACTTTCACACTAAGTTGTACTTGGAAGCAGTCACTACCAAGATCGTAGGAGACTATGCAGGACAAACAACTTAACATACTGCCAAATAGACCATTCTACTTCTATAACTTGGAAAAAGCACCAGCATCATGGCAGATAGTGGCTGCTATACATGTAAAGAAAGCATTGAGGAAAATGCCCTCTCAAGTGTTTTAATAAGTCTCTATATAACTGCCAAATAGGTAATTTGTCGTTGTTGTTCTGGTATGTATTAAAGAGCTCTAGATGGGAGCTGTAGTTACATGGATTGCTTTTCTTCTCATGAGGAAGAGTGACCTTTTAAAGGCTGACAGGGTGACAGTTTTTAGATTTTTTTTTTTTCTTATACTAGTATTACTTCAGTGGGCTGTTGAGTATCAGATTTGCTTAATTTTTGAAACGGCTTACAAGGAAGTTCTGATGTGACTGCTAAAGGGCATTTTCTGGCTCCCCTTGTAGAACTGTGGGCTTCAATGAAAAGTTTTGTACACTGCAGATAGGCCAGTGTGCTGTGACATTAACTGCAGCTAGTATGCATACATTGCTAAGGAGATTTGATTGTAAATTCTATGGCTTGCAGGTGTTAGACGCCTTCAACACAGGGCTTTCATTGGATTGATACCTCTATTGATTCTACAATTCCAATGATCTTAAGAAATTTAAGAAGCAATCCAAGAGCAGTGACCTGTTAGTCCCTCAGCTTTAATGAGTTTATATTGCTACCCTGAGCACATTTGACATACATACCAAGACAGGAAAAGTACTCATTTTGCCTGAAAAAGTATGCATGTAGCTTAACTGTTACAAATTTCTTAGGATAGTTTTGGGGGTTTTTTTGAGTGTTTTTTCCTAAAGAAGTATTTTTCATTATCCGTGGTCACTGTAGGACTAATATGGAACCAACTGATGGAAACTTTTCTAGAGGAAGTAATTGAAAAATGCATACAGGTTTTTATTAGACAGTTGTCAGATGAGTGTCTCAGTCTGATACTTGGTTCTCGGTGCATTTGGGAAGGCTGGGCTGTCTGACAGACATGCTTCTAGCCATTTTAGCCATTCTGACTACTATAAAGAGTAACAATTCTGGTGATTGTGTTTGAACCTTGCATAGTCTCCTATTTCTTCTTTTTATTGAGATAATATTTTGTTGGTATCAAACACAAACCTGCTAGCTAGTCTTGCAGGACAGAGAATACAAGGAGCTGCGAGGCAGGAAACCCTAGGTGTTGTGATCTGAATTGTCTGACAAGCAGTTTGCTTCCACAGCAATCTTCTTGGCTTGGCAAGAGTCAAATTTTTTCATTTGGATTGAAGGAAGCTATTGCACAGAGGTAGAGAAGATTCATATACGCACACAGGTTCTGTGTGCTTATATGAAATTGGTTTTGCAGCTAAACGTTTGAGGTTTTTAATGTAGTCTTTCTGTGGTACTTAACTTCTGGGATTGAGAACACTGCTGTCAGTTTTAAAAGTTGTTTTCTGTTCTAAATAAAGATGTATTAAAAAAAAGAGTACCTTAAGAGATTTCTCTCTCTCATACTAAATGCAGAGTGTAATCTTTGTAATATTATATATTGAGAGTAAGTTTTATAAAAAAATATGTTTGTTGTGATGCAGTTTCATGATTTTAATTTCTTCAATTTTGACAGGTATCAGCATAGAAACTAGCTTTCAGTTTGGATGGACTCCCCTGATGTGTGCAGCCAGTGTGGCTGACTTTGCAGTAGTACGTCTTCTTCTGGACAGAGGTGCTAATGCATGTTTTGAAATAGGTAAGATGGGAATGAAAAGTACTGACTGGTACTGCTCAGTACCAGACATTGTCCCTATCCTTATTCTCTTGTTTACATGTATAGGGGAAAAAAAAAAATCAAAAGTTCACAGTGGAACTGAGACCCACTCTACCTTACATGGTTTTGAAGGAGAAGTAGTAGTTTTAAAGTAAAAATTGTGTTCTTGGAATTGATCTGGAATCAGTTGATGTGTTTTCTTGTTCTTTCCCTCTCTAGTCCACTTTTCCCTACACCTTCCAAATACCAAGTACTTTCTAAAAAAGTGTTTGGAAGCACTTGCTGAAAAATTGTAGTATAAAGTTGTACAGGTAAAACTTACTGTGTTTGATCCTGTTATGAACTATGTATGTGCAGAAACCAGATAACATCTCAAACAACATGAATAGCTTTCCAGTTCATGGGAAACTAATGTAGACTTCTCTAAAACTAGAGCGCAATTTTTCTATTTTCTTTCAAGAAAACTTCTTCAGTGTGTTGCTAGATCACCTTTTTCTGCAAGAGTTCAGTGTAGCTTCTAAGTAGTATCAGTTCCTCTGTCAATTTTATTAGTCTAATGATAATAACTCTTTTTCTACTTAAATTGTGGTTATTTTCCATCTCTTTCGTTGTACTGGAATATTTATCCCACAGTACTGCCAAGTACATAAGAGCAGTAATCATATGTTCCAGTAACTTGACAGTATTTGCAGTAGTAGTAGATTGTAACGCAGATGGTACAAATCTGGCTCTGAAAATTTTCTCTAACCTCTTGATCAGAGTATGAGATTAGAGTAGTTTGCCCACACCAAAAGCAATCATGCCTTCTCCTCATCACTGTCCTTGTAGCCAGTTTCAGAGAACTTCTTTGTGCCTGCCTACAGCTTGTACCTGTTCCTTGTTTATGGCTGTAGAAAGCTATAAATGGGGCAGAAACTGCTACGGGCAATAGTTAAGGCTGACCAGGAAACCAAACGCGTGGCATTTTTTCATTTGTATGACACCTGTCTTTGCCCAAAGTGGCACCTCACTAGGGTCAGGTTTCTTGGCTGGTTTCCCTGTTAGACTGTGTAGGGAAACTGTAACTAGGGCATATGGGCAGCAGAGTGCTGTCCAGCCAGGAGCAGTCTTGGAAGTCATTGATTTGGGTCAGGCCACGTGTGTTTAGCAAAGCTGTGCTGTCCTAAGGGGGTACTAAATCTCACCAGCCCTCCTGCCGTTTTTTACGTCAGTAGGCAATCATACAAGTGATCCTATAATAATTACCCTTTAATGCTTATAATCCTAGTAAACAGCTATACTATTAATCACCTTGACTCACTCATCAGTCATTCTTTATCACTAGTTACTTAATTTTTACCCTTTTTGGTCGTCGATAAAAACTAATATATCATTCACTGTATGATGGGTTCAAAATGTTGCATCCTTGAGGAATAATTTCACCAGAACTACTGGAGTTTTCGTTTAGTCTGAACATAAACTTACCTTTTTTGCAGTCATTTACCAGTTATTCTCTGTAAAAGAGAAATCTAAGAATTCCAAGGTGTTTCTTCCCTTTTGTCTCTTGCTCACGTGTATGAGCTATAGGTAGGCTAATAGAAATTGATTTTCTACTCTTTGAGATAATGAATACAACTGCAGGTTCCTCCCAAATATCATTCCCAGATTGACAATGCTTTAAGTCCTGCCAGCTTTCCAGTCATGTTCTAGTTGATAATCAGGTTAAACATTTTGAGTAAAAACTTGTCAGCATATCAAGTAATTTCTACATGAGGCAGTTGAAAATTAAAAGATGATATATTAAAAAAACAAATTAATTTAAATGTAGAACTAAGTTGCAGGGGTAGAGAACAAGAAGTGGTGAGAGCAGTGGGAGTAATGTACATAACAAACTTTTCATGTTTAAATACAATGAAATCTGACCTCATTGGAGAATTAATTAATTATACGCTGTCTTAAAATTTCTACAAGAAAACTAGAAAATATGTTGTAACACTTGACAGGATATGAAGTAGGAGCAGCTAATAGTTTACTTCTTGAATGGCTGAAGGCATGTTGGAACTTGTGAACAAGTTTGTGCAATAAACAAAATGGGCAGTTACTCAAATGGTGCTTTTCTAAATGGCACTGGGGCCAACTAAGGTCTTTGAGGTGTTACGTTTCCCGTATGGAAACTTTGATAATCATGGGGAAAAGGGTCTCATGTTTTGTGGGCAAAGAGCAGTTGTACAGTTTTGATTTGTGAGCCAAGGTGGTATGTAACACCCAGCTGGTTTCAGAGCTGGAGAAGTAAATATGCTGGTATTCCTGTGGACTGTGTAGATGGTCTTTAAATCCACATCTAAACCCATGCTTTTAATACTTCTGCCACTACTGGACCACAGTAAGTTAATAAATTTAATTCTTCCTCCTTAAGACCTATCATGAAGCCCTTCTGCTTCAAGTGTCTTTTGTATGGGCCTCTTCTATCCCCAAAATTGATGTCACTATGTGTTCATAATACATTTCATGTACTTTTTTCTATTCATTGCAGCTGTTAGTTCCATTTACTGGAGGGGAGGGACAGGGATTGAATCTACTGGTGTGGAATGTGTTTTGAGAAGTAAGCATCTATAGTTAGGCTCCTATTGTAGCTTTGGGGTACTTCCAAGCTATTCTAAACTTCAGTAGGAATAGATGCTTTACTACTGTGATTCACTCTCGTCTTTCTGATTATCTCCTCGAGTGTCTTTCCCTTACCTGATCATTCTAGTGATTTTCACAGACAGGAAAACAAGATTGTTAGCCTTTTCCAAATATTGTAGAGGATCAAAATCTTGGTAGCAACTCTAGCAATTATAAAGAATTTTAAAGGAACTTCTGGATTAGCATGGTGTTTACATACGTAATTCTCTAACTGCAAATTTCCAAACAGATAAATACACTGTGTTGATGGCAGCATGTACTGCACAAGCTTCAGAGGAGAACATCTTGAACACTGTTGAACTGCTTCTATCAAGGAATGCTGACCCTAACCTTACTTGCAGGTATTGAAAACCCCACATCTGTGAATACAGTACAAAATTTGATATTATTATACAGAGACGTGTTACAGACATAGCTGGTGGTGGTGGTGAAGATGAAGTGAACGTACTTCTTGTGATTTCACTGCTGTTGGTATAAGAAAAGATTAGTACCCAGATACTTATACCTGTTAGTACAGTTGATTATCTGAGTAAATAAGACTGTGATCAGCTTTATCAAATTGTAAGTATATTCTTCAGATGAACAAAATAAAAATTAATCGTAATTATTCACTTGACTGATGTATAGAGGCAAGAAATGTGTCGTCTGCCTTTCCTAAATCATATTGCCTCTGTTGCATAGGGATGGAAGTTAAATCAGTTCATTCTTTATTTAAATTCATATCTTACTTTTGAACTTTTTGTGGATATCTGGCTATATACTTTTCACAGAGTATTTCCTGAGGAAAACAAAATTCTGTAAATAAAGTACACTTATTCCACTGCAATCTGGAATAATTGGGATTAAAGAGATTAAGCTCCTTTTAGAAACAAGTAATAGCGTCCTTCTTCAATTACAACTTTGTATCTCAGCAGTTTGAAGCAGTGCATTGTGAGATGTCTGTAGTTATACAGTCTGATAAATCTGCCAGAGGGTCATGAAAAAGAAATAAATTCTGGACTGACCCCAGGATAAATTGTCTTGCCTCTGCTAAAAAAAAATACTGTTTAGGTCAACTGGTTTTTCATCTAACAGAATTTTTTTATATCACGCCTCTTTCATCACATTACCTGAGATATATAGACTGAGTAGCTCTCTAAAAAGATTAGAATTGAAGGCCTTTGGTTTTCCTTAGTAGAATTCAATCACTCAAGGCCCTGAACCTCGCTAGAGCGTAGTACTGATAGACAAGGAGGAAACAGATTTCTGCTGAAGTGCAACTGATGTCTGGTACCAAATTTAAAGGCCATTTTTGTGTTCTTATCAGAGAGACTAGAAATTGTTCATGAGAGAAGAGAAAGCTACATAACCTGAAATAATTACATGTTGTTGACAGATAGCTGGGTGTTAGAATAAACATCCTGCTTTAAAAAATAGGGGAAACTGTTGCATTATTAACTTTGTCTTGGGTGTTGGAAATGTAAGCGAGAGTTCAGAGTTGCAGATTTGCATTTGGACAAGTCTTTGGCTAAACTTTGGGGGCAAACAATGTGAATGCTGATGCAAGAGGTAGGAATTTTAATTTTTAAATTTTATTTATAAACTTAGAGTATGTTTTGCACAGTTAATCTTTATATGCAAATATTTATTTACTATCTTTTTAGGTCCTTAGACTTTGTGCTAACATGAGTTATTCCTTCATCCAGCAGATATAGCTGTGGCTTTTTCACTTTTGCAATAGTAGTCTTTCTCAAATGAAAAGTTAAATTAAGTGACAATCAGAAATGTCATATTTATGCTAAATAAAAGCAGAGGCTTGAAAAATCCAGGCCTTGTCATCTCAAACCTTTGAGCTGCCTTTATGCCTTTCCAGTATTTGACATCTGTGCGTGCCTCTCCATCATTGGGTCTGCTCAGGTAACAGCTGCTGTTTCTCATGGACTTCTTGCTCTGTCTTCAGAAATAAGAATAAAACACAATAAACTGCCTTACGTGACAATAAGGGATCAAACAGCCCCTCTCTGTCCCATTTCACCTGTTTCATTAGAGCAGGCAGGATGTTCTGTGGGAGTGATCAGAACTGCCAGTGAGTTGAGATGATTGTGAGGATGATTTCCTGTGTGATCAGCTTACTGCAGGTGAAGAACTAAGATTCTCATTACTTGGCTTTCTCAGCATGTAAGAACCAGAATGATTCTAGGAAGCTTCTCTTTTGTCCACCAGCCCCTGGAATGTGTGTGAATGCAAAGCAGAATACTTAACCTTCATGTAAGGCAGGGTTTAATGTTCATCCTTTCTCTATTGCGCCATCAGGGCAACCGGTAGGCTCTTTTATTTCATGTCACATCTGGAAGTGATACACTGAAACTTGGTGAGAGTGCGTCTAATTTATAAAGTGTGTGTGGAGTGGAGAAGGACTAGTGGGAAAGAAACTGATTTTTGAAATGCAAAGAAAGAAGGTGAGTTTGGGAACGAGTAGGTATATGGTTTCTTTGTAGAGGGATATGGTTCTGAGAAGAAAATATTCAGTAGCATAACTTAGGCTGTTTTTGCTAAATCAAAATTGGAAACTGACTACTGGTGGCTGTAAAAACAGTTTTGTTGATGAGAACGTAGTGTATCAAAGCATAAGTGCTAGCTAAAGGGTTTAAAAGTCAAACAAGTAGAGTAATGGCTAGGTGAAACAAGAAGGCATTGTAAGACCTGCTCTGAATAGCCATTGTAGAGTTACTGTAGCCTGAATGCTTCATTTAAGTGAGTGCTACCTTGAAAAATTTGTTTTGCTTATCTCATCTCATTCACCTTCCTCTTGCTCCAAAATGTAAAATGTATACTTTATCCCTTTGTAAGGCCTGAAAATGTTCAAATAGTGTTTTTTAAAAACCCTTTTTAACCTGCAATGCTTTCCTAAAGTTACACTAAAGTATGTTCTTCCAATATTTCTCATTATATAGGGTTTCCCACTTCATCACTAAATCCCACTCAGCCAGAAGATGGGCAAATAGATTCTTCTGTTGCTGTGAACATACTGTTGCCACTTAATTTCTCAGTTCCAGGCTTAATGTGCAGCAGTGGAGTGTGGAAACTGGCTCCAAGAGCTTCTGAAGATGC
Source organism: Donacobius atricapilla (assembly GCA_013397315.1). Lineage (NCBI taxonomy): Eukaryota > Metazoa > Chordata > Aves > Passeriformes > Mimidae > Donacobius > Donacobius atricapilla. The sequence continues at coordinate 333,247 of WBMY01018574.1, forward strand.
TTCCTGTTTATCTGAAGCATTGTTCAGTTTACAGATCAATAGACTAAAATAGTGTCTTGCGGCATCATTTCCTTGCTTTGGGATCTCAATAAGAACAGATTGAGACTAAACCGTGGGTTAAATTATTTTCTACCTGCTGTATTTTTTCTAGTATTATTGTTGCACTGGTCTAGTTAATAAAAACATGTCCAGTTACAAGACTTTACTTACAACTTGTCAAGACCACAGACTTGAAATACTAAATTTTCTGTAGATGTCTCCCCAGTGGAAAGAAGCCTGTGTGTAAATAAGAGACATCTCCTCTCCCTTCCTCTTATGAAATTTTCCAGGAAGGTGAAGTTTGTCATGCTTGAGATCATGATCCCAAAGATAAGATGTTTATTTGTCAAGTGCGGTGAAATCTGCACCACAGATTCAGCTAAGTGACCACCATTCAATACATTTTTGAGTCAGATGCTTGCCATCTAGGGGATAAAACTGAATCACCAGTTCTGTCATGGCTCCTGATTATCCAGGATAGGAGGCTTCAGGGTAGTTGGTCTGTTCTACTCAGCTTGTTGTCTTGTGATGTAAATTTTGCCCCATTTTCTCTGCAATGTGAAGTGAGCCTGTAAGAACTTCTGGTTGTATCTTTGTGCACACGTCACATACAAAGTCTTGGATGGCCCTAAAAACTGAAAAAAACTTCCGGTTTTGTCTTTTTCTCCAGTCTTAATATAAAAGCAAGGGAGACTTGGAGTATGAAGCTGTGTTAGAGGACGTTTACGTTGGATATTAGGAAGAGGTTCTTCTGCCAGAGGGTAGTTGGGTAGTTTGACAGAGCTCAAGAAGCATTTGGTTAATGCCCTCAACCATGTCTTGTGATTCTTTGGTCATGCCCAGGGCCAGGAGTTGGATTCTGTAACCCTGGTGGGTCCCTTCCAAGTCAGAATTTTCCGTGACTCTAAAGATAAAAACAAATGAACAAACAAAAATCTCTCTCCATTTGCATGAGACCCTGCTTTTTATATAGGTGCTGCAAAACTAGAAGCAAACGTAGTTAATGTTTAATTAATAAATTGCTTATATGCTTTTTAAGATTTTATTTACTATGATTTGTGTCTGATATTCAGTATGGAAAAATGTCATGTGGCAAATTGTGCCATACAAAAGGACTTAATGGGTGTTTGGACAAGAAGGTCATCTGCAAGCCAGGCTGCTGAAACACAGCGGTTACTCAAAATGATGAAAGGATTCTTAAGATCTGTCTGGATGATTATCACTACACTCTCTATGAACGTTTTTAGATTGCTTTAAGATGTAGCAATAAGTTTAATTTCTTCTGAACTTGAGCAGGAAACAGTGGATTTGCCACGTTAAAGCTTGCTGTTGTGGTTGTGGGGGTGGATTGCAGGGTTAGGAAAACAAGGTTTGTTTTCCCAATGCTCTTGTCTCCCTCCTGTGGCCATACTTGTAAATGGACGCTGCTTTCATGGGGTGACTCAGGGCACCCCCTTGCACGTAGAGGTGTAAATTTGAGCAGCAATGCATGTGTTTCTATCCTGAAACAGCTTGTAGCCTTTGAAGTTAAAACTCACTCATTAAAAATTGAATGCTTGCAGTATTAATTGCACAATCATGTTGATGGACCTTTTAAATGTTGTATTTATTGAGTTTTACTTGCAAATGGAGCAGTTCTTTTAAATGGCTTTTGTGTCATTGTTGGGTTGATTTCAAATATCGTGCCTGAAGTATTATACAGCTGTAACTACATCATATTCTTTGGAGAAAAGACTATTCTGTAGCCTCAGGGCTTTTGTTTAGTCTATTTCCTTTGAAAAAGCAGAAGATAATTGTGAAGTAGTATCAAAATTTAAAAAAAAAAGATGGAGAGCGAGAGAAATGAAAATTAAATCTGGCATGATTGGACTGGTTTTGCAGTCAGATGTAAATAGTAAATGCTTCAAAGGTGATGGCATGGGAAGTTTGTTAAAGGCTACCTACCACTTAAAAGAAATAAGCATGGGAGTGAGTGTCCATGTTGGGCAAACAAGTTTGAATTTTGTTGCTACAAATTGTTAGGTTGTATTCAACTTCTGCTCATTCTTTAAAATATAGATATCTGTATATGTCTGTATAGACATCTCTGTAGAGACCTATACAGAGATTGAGATATATAGACATCAGTTACTAAGTTGAAGATGGAGATTATATATAGTCTTTCTCTATTTTTGTAGTCATCTTCATAGATTCACAGGGTAATTAAGGTCAGAAGGGATTTCAGGAGGTTTCTAGTCCAACTTCTTTAAAGCTACATCTGCTGTAAAATTGGGCTAGGTTGCTATCTGGCATTGAAATCCACTAAAGATGGAGACTAAAAAAATTTCTAAGCAAACCAGTTCCACTGATTGGCTGTGCTCTATGGTGAAACGTCTCCTCCCATACAGTCAGAACTTCAGCTCTTGTAGTGTTGATAAACTAAGTTAGTTCTAGGCTGATGCAAGTCTTTTTGCTTCATTACCAAGTTCCGTTACATTGTTGACTGTATGGTCTGGTTACCTTTCATTTTCCTTATCTATGTATGACTGACCTTTTTTCCCTAGCATAAAGTTGTTTCAAATTTGTAATGTTACTGGATTTCATTCAGTACACTTTTAACTGTGTTTGCATGAGACAAAACATTAACCTTTTATGAATGATCAAAACCAAAGAAAGATGTGCAAAGCCGTAGTTCTACCAACACTCTCTGGAAGGAGGCAGAAATTTTAAGGCAGTTGTTTTCAGACATGAATTTGGAGATCCCTCTAGTGGTCGATGAACTTATTATTAAGAAACCCAGTGTTGGGAAGAACAGCCCTCCCCTTGGGTGTATCCTAGCAAAACAGAATAATCTTTAGAAAGCAGGTTTTTGACATGGAGCTATACATTACAAGCAATACATATTTTTCATGAAAAACTGTTGCTTTTTAAAATACAGTAGATTTTAATTAAAGAACAGCAGTAAAATATTTTAGCAATTAATTATTCTGCAATCTCATTCCACCGAAGAATGTGTCAGGCATCTGGAAAGATACTTGGCAAACAGAAGCTTTTGAGCAGTATTTCACAATGGCTTCATCTTGTAAACATCTCTAGAAGCATAAGATCATGTCTTGGTTTGATACAATTCAAAGAAGAACACTTTTGAATGAGACATCTCCTTCAAGTATTTCAACAATTCCTTTCCACCCATACAAGATGAATAATAATAATAGATGAAAGATAAAAAACAGTGGTTTACTAACAAACAGAATGTCAAAAGGCATGGGGAAAAAAGTATGTAACTGCTAGACCTCGTACCCCACCTCAACAGAGACCCAGAATGCTAGAAACTGCCCGTTCCCGAGATGAACCGGGCAGGAGAACTTCAGGCTCTGTAGGACAGTGACAAGATGGCCTGAGAGCCCGCCCTGGAAGGTAGGAGCCTCGCAGAGCTGTTCCAGCAGCAGACAAAGAGCTTCCCCACAGCAAGGCACAGCAGAGTGTGCACAACAGGTGAAACAGCTGGGCTGGAGCCACAGCCAGCCAGTGCATCCTCTCCCCGTCTTGATGCAGTCAACAGCATCTTGGGCTGGAGCAGGGTGGCTCTGCTCCACTTCTGCCACTACCCTGGGTTTTCAGACAGGCTGCTGCAGAATTCACCCTCAAGGTAGCTCAGAAATTGCTCCTGCATCTTCTCTGAGCGGAGAGGAAAAAACCTAATAAAACGGAAAGAAAAATCATTATCTGAGCAAAGATCAAGCAGGCAGCAATGCAAATGCCACTTTGGGAAGAGCCACAAGAAATCTTGCTGGAGAGCTTTTAAAAACTCTTACATAAAAGCCACCTACACACACACAAGGCCCCCTGCTGCAGGACCTTAAAGGTACTGTAGCAATTTCAGGGCACAGATGATTATGGGATATAATATCATTACAAATCACCCTAAGACAGATCAGTTGACTGTTGTCATTAAGGTTTTGGGATGTAAGAAACCAGAGTAATGGGAAGGGTGGTGTCTTAAGTGTTCCTTCAGCAGCTGTAGGAAACAGTAATCTGTGTAGGAAAGAAAGTATCAACAGCTACCCTTCATAGAAGATTGGAAGAGACTTTCAAGACGATGTTAGTCTAACCATCAACCTGGCACCACTATAACCCCCCCTAAACCGTGCCAAAGTGCCACATCCAGACCCCTTTTGAGCACTTCCTGAGACAGGAACTCTACCACCTCCCTGGGCAACTCTTCTGATGTCTAACCACTTGTTCAGTGGGGAAAACAAAAAAATTTAATGTCTTATTTGAACCTTCTCTGGTGCAACTTCTGGGAACAGAAGACAAAAATAGGATAAAGGGCAAAAATACTATGATTGTGTTTAGTTTTAGTCCTTGAAAATCTAAGATCTTCGGTATTATCTGTATATGTTATCCTCTTGGGCATACTTGGGGTGGAGATAGTCCTGACTGTTAGTAATGGGTGTGCAGCCCCTGCTACTGCATCATGCCTCTGCACAGCAGTAAGAGCTGTAGGATCTGTGATTCTTTTGCTTACATTGATTCTACCAGAGACGGTTTGGCATTTATGAACATAGTTGTTGCTTTTGATTTTTTTTCTCTTAAGAGCAGAGATGTGCAGTTGTGATTTGCATCTTGCCCTCAATGAAACTGCATAGTTTTTCCAAACTTTGGATTGAAATTATTCTGCATGTAGAACGCATCACTTAGGCTGTGTCTCTTAAAAATAATTTTTTAAATGAAAATAGAAGTGTGCCACTTTTTTTTTTTTTTTTTTTGCATTTTGATGTGCTTTATTTCCCCTGGCACCTTTTCTTCCAGGAAACAAATGACTGCACTGATGTATGCAGCTAGAAAAGGCTATCCTCGGGTTGTTGCTTTTCTTGTTGCTCATGGATCACACATAAATGCCCAAGATGAAAATGGATACACAGTAAGTGATTTATTTTGTGTGTTATATTTAATGATAAAAAAATTTAAGAAGTGACTACCCACTAGCTTGTTTCAAAGCACCGCTTTCTGAGAAACATTCCTCAGAATTTTCTGCTTTAACACTACTTTGAAATCCTCTTGCATTAATTGTCTTTCTCTCCATATTGGGCTGTCCTTTATTGAGTGAAACTGTTGGGTTTTGCTTCACGCGTAAAATCGGTAAAACAAATTGTTCTTTGCAGGCATTAATATGGGCGGCACAGCATGGACATAAAAGTGTGATTTTGAAGTTGCTTGAGCTAGGAGCTGACAAAAATCTGCAGACCAAGGATGAAAAAACAGCAGCAGAGCTAGCAAAAATCAATAAACATTTGGAGGTATTTAATTTCTCTTAGAAATGCAAATTCTGTGTTTTGTGTCAAAAATCTGTTCATTAATTGTATAATTTTCTGTATTATTACTTTAATAACTACATTATAGTAGCTAGTTGAATACTAGTGCTGTTACATTTATGTTTATAACAGACTATTTTCTGTTACATCACAGCTTTTCACAGTGCTCTAAAGGCTATATTGTAGTGTTTTGGAAACCTTTTTTCTTTACTCTTTCAGAATCATTGACTTTAGGTGTAGAATACAAAACAAGGGATTATTCATGTTTGCAGTGTTGATAGGAGAAGTAGAAATATGTGTTGTTTTTTTTCCTATCTGCCAATGTGAGAGAATGCAGATATCAAACTGATTTGTAGAGTATAGTTTCTTGTTGAGTTTGGAAGTGAAAAGGCTAAAGCCAAAAAAAAGAGGAGTTGGTACTGGCCATTTTCAAAATCTGTTCTCTGGTGGAAAGTGTAAAATAATGTTAATTTGCCATCAGATCGTGGAAAAAGCAACCACTATTTGCCAGTTTAGAGAGCTACTAAGGACAACATCTATTCTTCTAAAATAAGTATGTTTACTGCTGTTATCACATGGTATATGGTGGATCGGTCAGACCATATTCCTGTGTATTTTGTTTTGAGTTGCTGTCACAATGATGTGGCTTTTTGCACTGGCACTTCAAAAATGTGTAATTCTCTCTTACAAATTGTAATTTACAGCTTCTTGCATCTTTTTTTTTTTTTCCCTGCCAGACTTAAGGGCTAGGCAGGAACAAAAATGATAACTATGCACAGAGCTGTCAGTGGAAGCTAGCAAGATCTGTGTCTGAGGCTTAGCGATCTGCTAGCTCAGGTTACAAATGCTTTCTGCCTTTGATAAACAACTTGTTCAGCAGGTTGCAGCCATATAATCTTATAACATGACTTTCTCTGACATGTAGGGAATACAGGCTTGTCACACTTGAGAGATGGCTCTTGCCTCTTGACCTGAAGTGCTGACTTTCACACAATTGGTGCAAAGTCTTGCAGATGGTATTGAGAATATTTAATGCTCATGAACTTCTTCCAGCTTCAGGGTCTGTTTTCAGGCAACTCAAGCGGCTGTCATACAGACAATATCTGCAGAAACTGTTCCTGGGAGGAAAAATACTTTTCTTTTGTATTATTCTAGATTTGACTGGGAGTTGTTTCTCTTCCAAACAGCCAGTATCGTGCTTTGTTTTAGGATTGTGACCAAAACAGTGTTAAAAACACACCAGTGTTTTAGCTATTGCTGAGCAGTGTTTATGCAGACTCAAGGTCATCTTTGTTTCTCGCTCTGCTCCCCATCCCTAGCAAGTAGGCTGAGAGTGAGGAAGAGGTTGGGACCTGGGCTGCTCACTCCAGCTGACACAGGGAGTGTTCCATGCCCTATAACATCATGCTCAGCAATGAAATTGGAGAGTGGCTGGGCATTGGTCTGCTGGTGAGAGGTAGTTAAGTGCCTGCTTATGCATCACTTAGCTTTTGGGTTTGGCTTTTTTTCCCCTTCACAGAGCAAATAGCTCAGTCCATGGAAAGTTTTCTCACTTCTCCCCTTCTCATTCTCTCCCATCCTGCTGGCCTGAGTAGGGACTTATTTGCCAGCCAGGATCAACCCACATACTTGTGTGTATGTATATAAAACTGGCTAGTCCAGTTCTAAGTTCCAGGCAAGCGGTTTCACCATTCATTTAGCTTTATTGAGGTTCTGCTTCTTTTGCTTAATTTTCTTGTAACTATCTCAAAACCCACACAGAGGCAGTTCAATGCTGCAGTCTATCACTGCTGCATAGTGATGCCTAGCAGAAGGCTTCTTCTTTAATCAGTTGAAAGAATCCCTGTCTGTCAGATATAGTTAACTTAGATTGTCAGTTGTAATTTGATAAATGTTATGTTTATATATGCACTGGAAATGGAGATGTTAAAAGAGTCATGGGCCTTGTGTTCTTTAGAGAACTTACTGCATTGAGTATGTGGAATTCTTGTCTATAAGCAGCAAAAAATACTATGTTGATGTTTGACTTTTTCTGTAGTGGCAGATGGTTTTCTTAGACCATATGATAAAACACCTCTGTGCTCTGTGTTCATCATTGTGCTGGAATTTGGTTAATTCAGAAACGCTCTTGGTAAACTCTTAGTCTTAACTTCTTGTTATAGATGCATGCTTTAGAGAAGTGGCAGATGTTTCATGTTCCCTGTAAGTAGTAATTGATTGTAATCTTACTCCCATAAATTTTTATACATTTTGAGTTTTAATAATAATTAATTCATTTTGGCTGTTCCAGATATTTAGTTTGCTGTCTTTGGCTGCAAATCACTTACAAAGGAGATACGATAAAACAGTTGAGCAAGAGGCTATCTGCAAATTTCTGACAGCTGTCTCTGACCACAGTGTTGGGTAAATACAGTTGTAGTGTAATTTTAGCTTATAAACATTCCTCAGAGATTGTATTTGTTCATATCAATGATTAAGTTGTTCTGATACCTAATGTGTCTTGTCTGGAGTGCTACCAAGAGTCCACAGTAAGTATATTAATGTACTATCAATTTTTCAAGACTGCAAAGTTAGTTGGCAGTATAAACAAAAAGCATGCCCTAGATTTTTCTTTACTCTCATTTAGTGGAAAGTGTAGGAGAGCCAGGGTCCAATGTCAGTTCAGTTCATTTCAGCTCTGTTAAATTTGTATGCTCCCCTTTGCGTACTTCTTGTTCTGTACTTATCTTCATTCAGTGTTAAATTTTTGATACTTTCACTGAATGCCTTTCAGCTTCATTGCCACCAAGAAGAGCTATGTTCTCTTTTCTCTTTTCCTGAATCAATTGGAGAGTCAGAATTACGTATGAACACCAGTTAAGCTCTGGAAGTTTTGGCAGAGTGTGCCCCTGACCCTGAGGCTTGAAGGTGCCCTATGCCTGAAATCAGCACCTGTTTCAGCAACTTCAGAGATGCCTGATATGATTTTGTACAAGAACTTGGCTAAGAAGTCCTCAACAAACCATCCACTGTGTCGTTCAGCTTGAGCTGCATGGTCTTAAAAAGACAACTTTGCAGTGCCCATAGTCTGTTCTGATGGGTCAGTTTGCCGCTGCTCAGCCAGTCCCGCTCAGTTTGGAATGCTCTAGTTTTGTAGCATTGGGCTGATGGCGGTTCACAGGGTAGCAGTTCAAGCTGAGGTAGTCTCAGAGTACTTCAGGCAAAGCCTCACCAGATTCTGTTTTTAGAATCCTAGAATCATGTAGGTTGGTAAACACTTCCATCAAAGCGAACTCTTGACCAAACACTTCCATGTCAACTAAACTTCAATACTAAGCACCACGTCCAGTCATTTCTTGAACTCTTCTAGGGATGGTGACTCAACCACGTCCCTGGGTTGATGTTCCAATGCTTGACCTGTTCAGTGAAGAAATTCATCCTGATGTCCTGCCTTAACCTCTCTTGTGTCAGCTCTCATGTCCTGTTGCTAGTTGCCTGGGTAAGAGGCCAACCCCCACCTGGCCACAGCCTCCTTTCAGGCAGCTGTACAGTGAGGCCTCCTTTTCCCCATGCTAAAGAACCCCAGCTCCCTCAGCTGCCCCTCATACAACTCACTCTCTAGACCCTTCACCTCCTCTGTTGCCCTTCTCTGGACACGCTCCAGCCCCTCAATGGCTTTCTTGTAGTGAGGGGCCCAGAACTGGATGCAGAACTTGAAGTGTGGTCTCACCAGTGCTGGGTGCGGGGGCACAATCTGTTCTCTAGGCCTGCTGGCCACACAATTTCTGATCCAAGCCAGGATGCTATTGGCCTTCTTGCCCCCCTTCACATGCTGGCTCATATTCAGCTGTCAGTGAGCACCCCAAGGTCCTTTTCTGCTGGGCCGCCTTCCAGACGCCCTTCCCAGTAGCACTGCATGGGGCTGTTATGGCCAAAGGGCAGCACCCAACACTTTGCCTTATTGAACCTGATACAATTGGCCTTGGCCCATTGATCCAGCCTGTCCAGATCCCTCTGCAGAGCCTTGTAACCCTCCAGCAGATCAGCATTCTCACCCTGCTTAGTGTCATGTGTGAACTTATTCAGGGTACCCTCAATTCCCTCATCTGGATCACTGATAAACTATTAAACAGGACTGGCCCCAACGCGGAGCCCTGGGGAATACCAGCAGTGACTGGCTGCCAGCTGGATGTAACTCCATTCACCAGCATTCTCTGGGCCCGGGCATGCAGACAGTTTTTAACCCCGTGGGCTGCCAGCTTCTCCAGGAGAATGCTGTGAAAGATGGTATTGAAGTCCAGACAGATGTCCACAACCTTTCCCTCATCTGCTAGGTGGGTCACCCTGTCTTACAAGAAGGTCATGTTGGTCTAGCAGGACCCATGTTTCCTAAAGCCATGCTGGCTCAGCCCGATTCACTGGCTTCCCTCTACATGCCATGTGATGGCACTCAAGATGCTCCGTCAGTCTTTGAGGGGAGGAGGAGGCAGACCTTCATTTCAGGCCCTACATCAAGACGGAGCAGAGTATGTCATAATTTGGGATTTTGGCAAAAGATTCGTTGTAGCAGACACAGTAGTCCTTTCAGGATTTTGTAGGATTTGCTCTTCTATTTAATTCTTTTCATTATGGTTCATCTGCTTGTTGAAAGCTTTTTAGTTATTTTTCCTCTTATGCTTTTACATCCCTTGGGAGAGTGGGGAATCAAAATTGGTATTTTATATTTGTTTATAAATGTTAAACTCTGAACCTAAAGTTCAGTGTTAACTACTTCCTCAGTCTACCTTCTGAACAGTAATCTTCCATCAAGCTTCTTGATGGAGTAATTTCCACTGTCTTTAATTACAGACGGTCCATGTTTTTATGACAATCTTTTTTGGCTCAACTGGAACCAGAAAGGTACTAGTTGTGGACTGAATCCAATTAATATGAACGCTATCTGATAAGAATGCATAGTTATCTTCCTTAACTCCTCTTCCACATTTTTCAGGCTTTTGCAACCCAACTTTAAGGTTGATTTGGAATGTTTTGTGACTTAAAATGACTATGCTGTATGAAAGTCATCCCCTTTGGGCTCAGTTCAACTTATTAGATGGAAAAACATCTATAAAATTTTGATAGATTAAGTTGTATGCTTATAAGGTACTTCTGTTATCAGCAGGTTTGTGCAACTTCCGGTTCCTCCCAAGTGCTATGTCTGGGGAGCTTTTCTGTAACATTTTGTTATGGATGTTTTTGAGGTTTTTTTTCTTTTTTTAATTTCCACTGTTTCTAACTCCAATCTCATTAATTATTTTTGCAGTTCCTATTCAACTTATCATGATGTGGAAGTGTTTTTACATGGTCTTGGTCTAGAACACATTAGAGGATTATTTGAGGTAATTTTGTGGTATATTTGCTGCCTGTGAAGTAATCCATGAAAGCAAAATGCACCTACTGCATAATGAAAGAGTTATATTACCATTAATGTATAAAATCAAATAAATTCATTAAACAGAAATTTATTTATAAAATGGTAAGTTAAACTGCAATGGACTAAATTGGATTTCTTGATTATGTGTGTTAGTCACAACATTTGATGTTTCTAAATTAGACAGAGCTTTCATTGCTTCAATGATGATGTCTTGTAGCTGGTTTTGTTCCTGAAAACTGAAGTAAAAGAAGGAAGAAAATCAAGTTACAAATATTTAATTCTGAAATTCTTTTTGATGGCAGAAACCCCTTTCTTTTATACAGGAACAAGATATAACTTTAAGACAACTTCTGACCATGCAAAAAGATGACTTAATACAGGTCAGTTTATTACTTTAGAATTTAATTTAATTTTTTCCTCTTTTTTAATGTTTTTAATGTCTTAACTCCTTGTTATAAATGTCTAACCTTGCAAGAATCCTTTCAGCATCTTCTGCAACTTCTTGAATTTTAATGTGACTATAGACAGGCTTTTTCTGGAGTATGTAATTTCACAGATCAATGAGTGATCAGGGGTGAGCAGGAAATAGCTCTAGTTTAAATTTTAGTTGTTACCATTTTTAGTTTTTAATAGTGATTTCTCTGAAGGGAAGTCTGTGCTAGGATTAGCAGTAGATAATACTGAACAGCTACTTTAGATGTGGTCCTCCTTTGTGAGGTGGTAATTTTTGTTGGAGAAAGAAGGGCTCTCCTACATTAAAATCGCTTAAATTGTAGAATCTTGTATCCCATGCAGGTTTGTAAAACCTTATCCCCCCCTCAAAAAAGGGAGAGAAGAGATTTTGTTTCTTACAGTTTACTGCAGTTGGCAAGGTTGGTCCTTTGCTGTTTGCAAAGATTGATGGTTTGACTAAATGATGCATTATTACAAGGCTTCAGTTCTCACTCGAGATGTGGTAGTTGCTTTTCTTCATTCTTTGCTGGATTTTTTCCTTTGGGAAGTGAAAGGACTTTCTGTGCCTACAGGAGGATGCTATTGTAAGATCCACTTGTAGGAGTCTCACTGGAGCAACATAAGTATGTACTTCAGGCAGCAGGATTCTTCTGAGCACCCGGTACTGGGGAGCTTTGGAATCTCTGGTCTGGGATTTCAAAGAAATCTTGTAAAAACAGCCATTTCAAGACTGCTCCCTGCTACTGGAGCTAGAGCTATGTCCTTAGTGTTAGCTTTTTTTCTCCTAGTCCTGGTACCAAGGAGGTGTCTGTTCTGGCAGCTGGATGCAAGGTTATATTCCTTTAGAATGAATGTCAACAAGGGTTGTTTTGCTTGATGTTCTGTCTTGTAACTGAGTAGTTAATTTTTTTGACAGAACTCACAAGTAATTCTGTGTTCTCAGGGGGTGTTCATATAAGGAGCTTTGTCAATGAAGATATTTTTAAGAGTTCATCTAGGGCAAGATATTATAAGGCATGTCAGTGTATTTGGATGGTACTGCTTTTCTGAAGACTCAGGATCACTGGACGGCATCCTGGTGTCCTGAGATTTTTAGAACTCTAAAGCCCCTATTGATAGTAGTCTTGTCCTTTAAGGAGATTCTTGTGGATTTCTTCTCATTACTGTGTGAGCTCCTGTATTGGGCATGATTGCCTTGAACTGTAAATCTATCTGAGTGTATGATCATATTGATCACTTGGTTTGGTGTTGTAGTTGTTGCTTGGTTTTGTCCAGGAAACACTGGGGGAAGAGGATTGTGGACTTCAGTGAATGGCTAAGCTTTATGGTTCCCTCTCCAAAGAGGTGTAATTTCACTCAAAATCGTACCTTCTGTTTCAATGTTCTAAATTGTTTGAGACTTACTATTATAAAAGCAAACAAAGCTTTGAACAAACTGAAATAACTACATGGATCAGCTGCTTCTACACAGGAAGATAATATCTGTAAGAATTTAATTGCTTTGTCTGTTAACTATGCAACAGCGGGATAACAGTTCCTGAAAAATAACTCATGCTTTGTGCATGGACATTAATTAATTAGTGAGTATTCAGCTGAGAAGTTAAAAAATGGCATAACACTCCTGGCTTATTAGCACTTCATAACTTATCCAAAATGCTTTATGCAGTCTAGTTTTAGAGCTCTGCTAACGGTTTCTCCCCATGCTGCTGATAGAAGAAATCTAATCTGTTTCCTTGTAACTTCAGAGTTGAAAGTTTTTACTGTGATGGCAGACTTTCAGCTAACAGCCAGCTGTTTTAAAGAGCCTGGATCTTATTACTACAAAGATTAATGATGACCTCTGATGGATGCCTCTGAACCAAGCTGCTTTGTATCCAGAGAACTGGGGAGAAATCCTGCCATTAACATGATAGGCTTTCCTCCATCAAACAATATAGGGAGATATTTTCTCTGTAAATATCTTTATCTATATTCTACAACAGAGCCTAAACAAAGAGTCTTTCAAGCTGAAATCCTTGCATTCCTTAAGCTTATAAACTGTTCCATCTTGGAAAAAATGTGTTCAATATACTGGGACATGTCTACTCAACATTTGGAGGTTTTTGTCTGCACTACTTACGACGCTCACATTTTTTATTTTGTTTTAAACATTTTTCTCATAAGATAGCAACAGAAGTAATTTTGCATCTGGATGCACGTAGGACTAAAAAGGTTTCTTTTTAAAATTTTATTTAGTTTAGAATAAGAGAAATTGGCATCTTGTTTTGGATTTGAGAATGTATAATGAGAAGTTGACACATCAAAATTTAAAATATAATCCAGAACTTTAACTACATAACTGGATAATTATCTCGTCTATGTACTTCTGTATCACAGTTCCAGGACTCATTTCTCTGCCCCCACTCCCTGAAAAAAGCATTTTGTATCTGACAGAAATGTGTCAGGTTATTAAAATTAGTGATTACTTGGGCAAAATGGCATTGATGTAAGAGTTTGTGCATAGCTTCACTGGTTTTATCTCTGCAGTATATCATCTTTCATGTGTTGAGGCAATCTTATTCGCCTCTTGTCACATTCATGCTGGAGTGAGCTTGGGGCTTGGATTTTGAGGAGCTGCTTTGTACATATTTAAGTAAAAAATAAAATAGATGTTCCTAGAGGTGATGTGGCTAAAATTGAGAGTGCTTACAATCTGTTTTACAGATATAGGCAAATCATTGTACAGCACTTGCGCATTCTTAAACATGGCCACTTCGCCATAATACTTGCTTAATTTGAACTACAGAGCACAAGTGAACCAACAGCAACTTAAAAATTCACATATCCATCAAGAAGGGCTTATTGCACTGTGGTTGTTCCATGCTTTCCTTATTGCATGAACAGTCAGGTTCTGGGTCACTTCATGTTCTTGCAGAGATGGTCTAGAAATTAGTAAGTAGTTTGGACTGATCGATCAACCCTTCCATCTTTTAAGTTTTGCACCTTTTACCACTAAAGTGGTAGAAGGCTTTATCTATAGTGACATTTATCACATGCTTTACTTCTTGACATGTATTTTAAAGATGTGGTGGTGCTCAGTGATCCATTTGCAGAAGAACAAAATGATATTTTATTTCTAGGGGAACAAAGTACATCTTCCTCATTTGCTGGTTTCAGGAATGAGAAGGTGGAGTCAAAAGCAAAGGCAGTCTTCACAGCAGTTCCTACTTTAAGCAAGATAGTTTTACTTCCTCATGAATAACTGCTGTTGTAGAAATCTGCTTACTTATGATAAAATGACTGCTGCAGTGCTTTGTAAGCATTAAGAAAATATTAGTTCATACCAGATAGGGCTCCACAAGGCAAACCTGAGAACTCATGAATTGAGCAAACTTACAGCTCAACACAAGTGAAGCAGATTATTTATAGGAAACCCAGATCTTTTGATCTTAAGGCTGCTAGTGATATTTGCTAAGAAGACTGCAATACAATTTATTCAGGGACCCATGGAAACCTAATAAAAATTCAAAAGTTCTTGACACCTGTAGTTAAATTCCCAATTAATTTTGTTGGGATTTTTCATTACTGAAGAACTTACTTGTCTATAAACTTACCATGGTTTTGAAATGTTTAAAGGTACACTTGTGAGCCCATAGTTTTTTGTTACTTCTAATGAGTGGAGAACCTGGAGGACAGGTTCATGCGGTCACAGTGAACAATGGGTGTCAGAGCGTTGGGTCTCAGAAAAAAGCAAGCATTTCCAGAGGCACAATTTCTTCCTTAGAATGTCATCTGATGTGGGTTATCAGCCGTTCATTCAAAATTCTTTCTGACAGAAGTCTAGGAGACTGCAAACACTAACATCTTCAAGATTACTGAAGGTGCAGAAGGTAACTTCAAGTTTTCACAATATCAGTGAGGGTCCCATGTAGTCTAGGTTTGGAGACTCTGAGATCCTCGTGGTCTCAAATGCCAGAGTGGTCTACTCCTGTTGAGTCAGATATTCAGCTGGTTCCTTAGGAGCAAAGTCAAGAGCTTTTTCACTTGTGTGGAGGAGCCTCCTAGTGCTGCTAACACCAGAAGTCCTGCATTGCATAGCAGCCTGTCAGATGAGCAAGGGAAATACTGAAGGTGTGACAGAAGCATTTTAAATATGACTTAAAATTTAATCTGAGATACTTGGTGGGTAGTACAGCTGCCAGTGTTTTCCGTTCCAGGCATCACTTGGAGAATCTGTAACATAGTATATATATCTTTTGTGTTTTCCTTCAGTTAAAAAAGATGTCCTCCTGTAAAATCCTCTATTTGATGCTGATTTGATAATTTCTACTCTTTCTTTATTAATGCTGTATCACCATCATGATGATTTGTTATCTTGCTGTCAGAGATGGCTCAGATCATTCTTAAATGGAAAGCCTAACATCCTGACAAGATAGGTGCTTAGGCCAACTGCTATTATTTTTTCTTATAAACCCTGAACAGATTTGCTGAGTATCCTGTGGACTTTCAGTTTAGCAGTCCCTCATCTTGTCATTTTGTTATGCATCATTGAATATTTTCTGTGGTTTTATTTTTTCCTTTGTCATTTACGTACATTGTAGCTGCTTGCAATAACCTAAAAAGAGCTTCTTTTAAATCTTAATATTTAGAAGCTAGTGAAATGTGTTACTGTTCTGCTATGTTCAGTAAGTTTAAAAGTAAATCATATTTGGAATTACTCTTTAAATTTAGATTGGCATTACAAATCCTGGAGATCAACAGAAACTTCTAGATGCTATTAATGATCTGCAAGTGGAAGAAAAGAAATTTGAAGACGTCTCTGAAATCATGAAGCTGGAATTAAGGTATCAACGGTATATCTAAGGAGATGGGCGTGCAGTATTTACTATTCAAGGTGACCATGTTATTTGCTGTGGCTCAGAGGTAAAATTGTCTTACACCTTATGCCTTCATGCATAATATTCATGAGAATATGCAAGTTAGTGGATTATGAGAGCTGGTGGTGGGTGTGTTTTGCACAAAGAAAGTTGGGGGCATAAACAAGGTAAGCTCTTTTAGTCTTCCAGTCAAGTCTGTCTGATTGTAAGATGCAACAAAAAAAGTGTGGGAGGGAGAGATGCAGATAACTTCTGCATAGGCCTTTAATTTTCAACTTGTAAAATAGTATCTTGTACATGTCTATCTTAATTCATAAATGCTACTTCTGTCTAGATTCCAGATTTTTTCATTGTTTTTCTCTTCCACTGGAAGCAGTTTTAACTGGCTTCTAAAATATTTTATCTTACCAATTGAACAGGTTAGAAGCTATTTTCCTTATAATAGATTATGTGTATGAGTAAGTTTATAAGGAAAATTTTTTTAAGAAAGTGTTACTCCCATTCCAACTTGATATCTTTTCCCCGTAGAGTACTAAGGCATCAGCTCTGCAACACCTCGCATACTTTTAGTATAGTCTTGTGCAGTACTATCCATGGAAGCCAGGCCTAAGCTGAGAGGTACATTCCTCAGCAGCCTTACTAAACTTAGTAAGTTCCCTTAGTAAGTACTGCTAGGGCACTCTACATCCAAAACAAAATACTGTACATCCAGCACAAAATGAAAAATGAAGGATATAGTAAGTATATAGGAGCCTTAAGATTTCTGAAATCTCTTATCCTTTATATGTAAGTACATTTTTTTTTCTGGAAGACACACCTAGACCTCAATTTAAATTCCATGCTCTTATCTTTCCTTTTCTTAGTTCCCAAACTTATAGAAGTATAGCTACTAAAAATGGATTGGATAGTAAGGGTTCAGTTCTTCTTTGAAGTGTGTGTATCTTCCCCTTGACTAGTGATCTGACAGCTGTGGTAGTACTCGCATAGATGCATATCCCTTCCCTCTCCAAAATACTGGGGAGAGCTGTCTTGTACTGTTTCAATGCTGGAAGGCTGAAGTCCCTGGTAGTTGTGTTGTTCGTTAGCCCAAAGAGTGTGCTTGGATTCAAATGCAGTCTGAACGTGTCTCCATGCTTTGGAGGCAACTGAATTGCACTGACACTGTGCATTAGCAGTCATGTCATGATCTGATCCTGCCACAGTGTTGTCTGTAGAGTCCCAGTTCCATGAGACTGCCCAGTATGTATTCAACTCCCAACCAATCATTCATACTCTGATTGCTCCCAGTGCTGGTGCTGTGCTGGTATCTTTATCCATTACTGTGTTTATGAAAAAGAGACTATGTGAGGAATGTTTTTGCAGCACAATGCAAAGTTTGCGCTGCTGGATTGGGAGGATGTGCAAAGCATTTGAGGAAGTTCTTGAAAGACTGAGATGGACGGGAAGAGCAGAGAGTTCATGTCCTGATAGAGGACTTTGATGTTTCTTCTGGTCTGTGAGGAGATTTCATTCAGAGATCACTCAGAGATAAGGAATTGTCTGGGTATTCTCACTGGGCAAGAGTTGTGGGCAACAATTCAATGTCCAGATGAAGACTAGGAACAAGTGACACTCCTCAGGGGTTTGGTGTTGGGACTGGTACTGTTCAGCATCTCTGCTGGAGACCTGGAGACTGGGATTGAGTACACCCTCAGTATGTGTACCAATGACACCGAGCTCTGCGGAGTGTTGGAGCGAAGGGATACCATCCAGGCAGACCTTGACAGGCTTGAGTGGTGGGTGCGTGACATTCGGCAAGGCCAAGTGCAGTGTGCTGTTTCAGGGCAATCCCAAGCCCAAATATAGGCTGGATGGAGAATGGATTGAGAGCAGACCTGAGGAGAAGAACTTGGGGGTGTTGGTTGACAAGTATCATAGAAACACAGAATATCCTGAGTTGGAAGGGACCCACAAGGATCATCAAATTCAGCTCCTGGAAGAAGTTCAATGTGACCCAACAAATGTGCGGTTGCAGCTCAGAAGGCCAGTCATATCCTGGGCTGCATCAAAAGAGGAGTGGCCAGCAGGTCGAGAGGGAGTTCTCCCTGTCTGCTCTGCTCTCATGACACTCCAGCTGGACTACTGCAACCAGCTCCAAGACCCTCAGCATAAGAAGGACATCAGCCTGGGCAGAGTTCAGAGGGGGGGCACAAGGATCACCAAGAGGGCTGGAGCACTGGTCCTATGAAAAAGGCTGAGAGACTTGGGGGTGTTCAGCCTGGAGGAGAGAGGGCTGTGGGGAGACCTTAGAGAGACCTAAAAGGGGCCTACCAGAGAGCTGGAGAAAGACTTTTTATAAGGGCATGTAGTAATAGGACAAGGGGGAACGGCTTCAAACTGATGAAGGGCAGGTTCAGATGAGATGTAAGAAAGAAATTCTCAACTGTGAAGATGGTGAGATATTAGGATAAGTTGCCCAGAAAAACTATGAATGTCCCATTCCTAGAAGTGTTCAAGGCCAGGTTGGATGGGACTTTCAGCAACCTGGTCTTGTGAAGGTGTCCCTGTCGATGGCAGAGGGATTGGAACTAAAAGATCTGTAAGGTCCCTTCCAAACCAGACTGTTATGTGATTCTGTGGTTCTCCATCAAGACAACTATGCACTTTCAGAAGAGAATCCTGCTAATGTGTACATGTGCTGCAGTACTGAAGAACTAAACTTCCAGCATGCAAGAGGATGTAAACCAGTATGATTGGGATACACCATAAATACTTTCACAGCATCTGAGCTATTTGTATTAAAACAGAGACATTGCTGCTGAGCTGAGATAGCAGACCGGGAATCTGTTTGGTGCCTTTGGAAATGGATGTTGACTTTTCAGCAAGCAACAATTAGCTACGGTTTAAGGGGACTTTGCCCAATTTAAGCTTTATGCATTTTTATGTTAAAATGTAGTCTTTTTTTCAGATTGTTCCACTGTAGTGTTTAGTACATGCATTCAAGCAGGGCGGCTTAAAAATTTCAACAGAGGGAGTAAGTAGAGAAATACCAAAAATTACCCATTCACTGTGTGTGGCCAAATACAGTGAAATATCCACATGGTATCTGGTGCAGACTCACACGCCGGTGGCATATCTTATTCCTAGTATAGTGTGGGTTTAGATCATATGTAGTTCTCAAAACCAGCAAATAATTGATTGATTAAAGATCAATGTACACAAAATATGACAGCACTTCAGTTATGGCAAGCACTGCATAGTTTTCTAGAAAATTGCCTGGCATATTCTAGGCATCTGACCTTTAGACTAAAATCTTAGGCTATGTTTACATGCTATTATATAAAGATTTTACTTCTCACTTGTTCAAAGTCATTCTGTGAGAAGGAGAATCAGTCATTAAGTCATAGAAAAACTAACATAGTAGAAAATCTTGATCTGATTGATTATAAACTTACTGAGTGTCTAGCACAGTTTAGCCACTGATGTTTTGACAGCTATTAATTCTTTTTTAAAGTGCTAATTTCTTGAAAACATTATTTCCATTTCTGAATATAACAGCATGTCACCGCAACAGGTATAAAATTCTATAGAAATGGGGAGTTTTTTAAGAACTGTGATGTACTGAAGTAGTATGATAGAATAAATGCTTTTCTTTTTTCCCCCTCCCTAATTCAAGCCCATGGCATACTTTATATTTGCCAAAAATCCTTCCAGAATTCCAAAAGATAATTTTGATGAAACACAAAAGGTGCCATAACTGATCCCAGCCTGCTAAAAAGTTACCTAAGTAGAAGAAAATATTTGTGATTATGGCCTGACTACAGTAATGTGAGAGAAGCTTTCAGACTGTCTCCAGATGTTTAGTGTTTGCGTTCTTTACCTGAAATACTCAGTTCAATTACATTGTTCTGAAACAAGCAGTAGTTTATTTTATAAAAACAAACGAATAGGTTTTTGTACTTTCCTATCCTCATGAAAACCATGTGCAGTATTGGTTTGAAACCTCCAGCATACCTATTAATGCTTCTATACATTTCTGTTTTAAATGTTAAAGTTTTAACAGTTCAGCACTATTGAAAATCACAGATGTTCTGAGCAGTGGCAGAAATTTTACTCACTGATGATCCCATGCCCAAAGTTGAAGGAAAGCACTCTATGACACTCTATGGCTTAAATTCCATCTCCACTTGCCCTGCATTGGGTTGTAGCTTAGTTTAGCTGTTTCACAAATTTTGTGGATACCTTTTTGCCCTCAGAAGCAAGAAGCAAGTGGTATGAGTATATTGCGTTCAGGTTTAATAGCAGATTGCTTAGGGAACGGAGGAATGTTGGAGTCTGAATTAGTTTATACAGATCCTATGGATCTGCAGAGCAGGAAGGTCTGAAGTAGGAGCTTGTAATTGTCTCTTGTTTTGGCCCTGCCTGTTATTCACCTAAATAGCTTAGAGTTATCAGAAACTTTCCTCCTGGTGATACAGACACTTCTCAGGCGTTTCAGGGTTTGAGAGCTCACTCAGTAAAAGCAATTGGATGATCTTCCTTGTCTTTTTTCCCTCTTCCAGGTGAGCGGCCACAGATTTCTGGCCAGCGCCATGACTTATGACTAAAATTCTCTGACATTCCATTAAAGTTGAGTCCGTGTCATGTGGAAGCTCTAGAAACTTGAAGCTGAAAATATTCTGTTAAATTTTTCTATCCTTCTCTCCACTTTTTGGAGGCATGGGTCAAATTAATTTTAAGAGTTGTCTTCCAGCTCATATTTGAGCACCAAGCAAAAATTTTCTTCAAAATAGGTAACATCAAATATTTTAGGCTCTGAGGTATATGTTTCCAGGTCCAAGGGCCACGTCAGTATTACTGAATTCCTATTTTCTTCAACTCTGTTGGAGACTAAATGATCCTAAACCTAGTCATTTCTGTCCTAGCTCCGACATACCAACCAGACTTTTTCTCTCACATCTACCTCAAAAATGTACGCTGCAGGTCATAAATATTGTCCTTCCAAAACAAGGCAGAGGAGGGAGGAGATGGGACAAACAAAGGGAAAAAAACCCCAAAAAACAGCTTGCTAAGATGTTAACTGGCTTCACCTGCTCACTTTTAAAATGATACTGGGTTTTTTGTATTTTATGAAACTGCATGTCTGACTTACTAGTGTTGGAAATCTATAGGTAATATTTGGCTTGCAAAAAGTTTACAGCATTTAAAAAATAACAAAATATCTTTTTTTTTTCTAGTGAAGATGAATTGCTCAGGTTTCTTCAGAAGTTGAATAAAGAGTGTAGTAAGCTGATCATTCCTGTGCAGACCATGAATAACCATTTCCTCAAAAATTCTCACAAGGTATTCAACCAAACAGAAGATTGATTTAGAGTGCATAATTCCACCTTGTAAAATAAAAAATATGAATATTCATCAACCATCTTGGTTATTATATAGTTATATAAAGCTGTCTGATGCTCTTTATCTAAAGGACACTTCTTAAAAATAATTTATTTCGAAGAGCACACAACTAAAGGAGATAGATTTGTTTCTTCATGTTTCTACTGATAGGAGAGTTAAGGTGACAAAAGATTTCAACAAAGGCTGCTAGGGAGCAGTAGCTTGTTGTGCATAAATCACACAATTAAAACCCAGCATAAATGCGGTTATAAACCTTTTCTGGCACTGTCTTTTGTGATACACTAACTGTAGAATATTGAATTATTATCTACAATTATGTAATTATGACAAATAACTAATTATTAACAGATGGTACTGCAGTGGGCACCGACTGAATGTTATATTGAAGTCTGCAAAGATGTGATTTGCAGTGTGAAAAAGTTGGGAGAAGAAGTTGGCAAGCTGAAGGACCTCGTGGTGGAGGTGGGTGTGTGGCTGTTAAATACTGTCTACAAGTTTCTGATGTAACCTCAAAGGCGATATCCGTCAGGGAAATGTTTCATGCCTTGGTCTGCTAAAGGCTGTTTGGCCTTAGCTTGGACATTGCATTGATCTCTCCCCCTTCCACCTTTTCATGGACAGAATGGGAAATAATCTCTTATATTGCAAGGCAGTGTAGAGAATCCAAAAGAAAGCACAATCTACCTTCTTCTTTCTACTGCGGGGAAAGAATTAATTAGAATGTACCCCTGTGCTCTTGGACAACCACTGTGGCATAGATGCCATGCTGAATACTTACACTCTTTTTAATTAAGGAATCTTTTGTTTGGAATTATTGACTCACATGGAAGATACTAAGGTTTTATGGATTGAATGGGAGGCATCCCAGATAACTCTGCAGAGTGACAAAAGAAGAGGGTGGGAGAGGTCAAGGCTAGATGTTAGCACCACATCAGTCATTCTCAAACCAACACAGTGACACTCTCTTGTCAGATGGGGTCATTGTAAGTAATAGGCTGGTAAAATGAACAGCCGCTGGGGTAGGGTAAATGGAGCATCAGTGTCAGAAAGGAATCTGTTGCTGAACGAAGCCATGTGGAACTCAGACCTTGAGTATAATGCTACTAATGCAATTTCCTGTAGTTTAAGTAAATTTAATGTAATATAACAGCTTTCTCCCAATAAATCACTTAGCACCAAATATATTAAGAGGTAGAGACTGTGTCAAAGAACTTGTTAGCTATTTATTCCTGTTTTTGCATATGCAATCATCAATTGTGTATATATTTGCCTCCTATATATGCAGGCCAGTTATAAGGGCTGGGAGGGTTCCAGCATTAGTGCCACTTTATCTGTATGTAAGGTTTTACAGCTGTCAAGATGAAGCATGGTGTCTTTGTATCCTGAGTGAAACGGCCTTCTAATTACTTCAAAAATGTAAATCCTTCTTTTTAAAATCCTGTTATGTTTTACGAATTTCACTCAGGGATACTTAATACGAGACATTTTTGTGCTACTTTAATTTATGGTGGAGCACTTTCGAATGTAGAGTACGCAAGCCGTTATTATGAACGTGTGAATTTAAGTGAAACTGTTAAACCTCTTACATAAAATGTTTGTATAAATTCCCTTGAAGTCTTCAGTGCTGCTTGCTAAGCTTAGTCATGACAAGACTTTGCCTGCAGTCCATGTCTGTAGTGTGTAATTTTGAAAAGTACAGTAAATGAGATGGCCTTCCAAGCATTGTGAACTAAGGTAGGAAATCAGAACCTAACCCTGCTGTCCTTTATGACAAGGCTCCACTCAGGTTCAACATGTATTTGTGAAGGCACTTTGTAAGGTACTTTCCACTGTCCCTTTAATTTCAAGAAAGCTTAATCTGTTACATATTTAACTTCCTTGTTAAATAAACAGGTTATTTTAGTAATTAAATGGCAGAAGTTCTAGTTAAAACATATGACAGCCGGAGTTCAATTGTTTTGTTATTAGATTTCTGTAGCATCTAATAATAGTAGTGTTTTACTCCTGAGTAATTAAGTTTGTAAATGTACAGTTTGTTTTTCTAATACATGTTACAGAACGATTGAGCATCAGATAAGATGAACATTTACACACATTTGTTTCAAATTAAGTAGGACAGGGACAGAAAGAAGTAATATCAATCCTAGATGCATGCAGATTCTTAGGACTAGGTACTTTATAATCTACTTAAGAAGCTTTCATACTAACTTTTTTTTTTTTGTGCTTTTTACATGGATTTAACATCTGTCTCAGTATGAAGAGAAGAAGAAACCTAACCAAGTGAAACTTCCAGAAAAAGCAGCCACCTTGGAGAAAAGATTAGTAAAAGTGGGAGTGGTATCATTGCTTGGATTTGGTTTTTTCTTATTTGTAATTAAATTAGGGGCAAAGAGAACCTGAATTTAAGTTTAGAGCTGTTTCTCATCATATCTGTAGTATTTGTACCTAGTATGCACTTTGATCTAAAAATAGTTATTAAAGATTAAAACTGTTACTTAAGAGTATCTTAGGGTTTTATTTTGAAATTAATTGTTGGTATAGAATATAGGTATAAAATTTTGTCAAAGCTGTTATTCCTTTTTTGGCATAAGACTGTGATTATTGCTTACTAATTACTAGTTTTGATTTTTTACTTTCACCTGTTCAGAGGTGAATGTAAGCAAATTCTGAATATATATCACATATTTGTACTTAAAATTATAATGCAGATGTGTTTTGGGGGTTGGGAGGGTTTAAAATACTTGAAGTAACACTTTCAATTTTATGTTGATAAAGATCTTGCAGAAATATGTGTGTGGATTTTTTTTCTTTTCACAATCAAGAGAACTGTGGAGATCTTGTTACATGTTGTCTAAAAATCATTTCCCATTGAACTATGATACTTAAATTATGCCTGAAATCTGCTTCCTTAGGGATACTCCCCTCTATCAAGAGTTTCATCACATCTATTAAAAGGATTATAGTAGTCCTTTGCTATAAGAATGCAGACAAATTAGAAGGCATAGCAGCTTGGTTTTTCTTGGTCTGGTCTTTTGCCACAAATTTTTTCTTAATATTTTCTCCACTTAAAAAGGTGTTTGTAATCCCACAGTGAAACATTTGTAACTGGTTTTGATCTGCTTACCAAACCAGCTATGTTGGGAGAAAAGGAAGTTGGTGTAAGTGAATTCAAACTAGTTATGTTTTTGCAGGTTTCAGTAAACATCTGTAAAAATGCTGAGTATTTTGGAAGGAACATTTTTCTTGCAGAACAAAACAAAGAGTTTAAAAAACATAAGCCTGAATGGGTGTGTGAAACTTTTGGTCTCTGAGTTTTCAGAAATGTTGTGTGGAGTCTTAACCTTTGGTATTCCCTCTAGAGACTAGTAAGGAGAGGATAAAAACTTGGGTGCTGCTCCAGTCAGTGTTACTGCTGTTTTCTGCTTTTTCAGAGGATTGCATTGGGTGTTAGTGTGCTTCCTTGTTACTGCAATTGTTTTACCTCGTTTTGTCCTTCAGTGCCAGGAATATCCTACAGAGTGATGAGGCCAGAGGCAAAGACAACATAAGTTGGGGGGGGGCGTTGTTTCTTTCTGCTCCCAAGATGATGCATTTCAAGATCCTTTATTCACTTTCATATTGTTGCAGTGCCTCTTTCAAATTCTCTGGCAAGGTGTCACAATATGGTAGTGATAGGGCAGGAAGCAGAGAAAAAGATTCCTTGAACATCTGGCCCTTGAGCTACACTGTCAGAATTCTTACCCCCACCAGCACCTCCTGAGGGAGCCTTCATATGAAAATGTCCCTGCTGAGAGGCCTCCTTCTGCAAGTCATCAAATTACAGTCATTATCCCAGAACAGTAAGAACACAGTGATTTGCACATCCATGAGGGGATTGGAGGAGAATGCTGAAGAGCTTTGCATCTATTAAGCAGGTAAACTGCTCAGCCCTGCAGCTGTTGTTCTCCTCCCACAGTAGTGCAAATTGAGGTGCTGAGGATTGAGGGAATTGGACCTTGGGCCAAATCCTGTGGGATACCTGGCTGCTTAAAGATGCAGCGAGGTTCCTACTTGCAACATCATTGGATACCTAACTTGTCTTCATAGGGATGACTATTCATACCATGGCCTTTTCTGAATTTAGGCTGTTAGGTAAAATTAGGGCCTTGGGCGATCCTGTGGAGATCTGATGGAACTTCAAATTTTTTTTTTTTAAATTTTCCTGTCTAAGATAGGCTAAGGCTCGTGTGTCCTGCGTCTCTCTTCTTTGCTTTGGGATTTGCCCTGCTCTTTAAATTTGACTTGTGCAGTACCTGGCCTTTCATAAGACATTACCCTTAATTATTCCTGCTAGCCAATTACAAGTATTAAAGAGCAGTTTGGGGTATATGTGTTCTTAAATTGAGAAAGAGTGAGCTTTTTTTTCTATTATATTCTCCACTGACCTCAGCATGTGTTTGGTTTATCTCCTTTATTTCATCCAAGTGCCTTGTTGAGGACAAGACTTAAACTGTGCAATTTATTATTCTTTCTTTTGTCTTTGAACTCTTACAGGTGTTTTCCAAAGCTATCACTTCCTTGTCAGTAGGTGATTGCTTGCATTTGCCTTCTCTGTTTCACCAGTTCTGCAAAAGCTACAGGTTGTCTTTCCCAAATAAAACTTCTGTGTTACTACAAATACACAATGTAAAGTACTACAAAAGTTGCTTTGGATCTTTATGTACAATGACTACAGTTCTATACCTGTTGGTAGAGAGCAAGGCTACAAAGCCTTGAAGATCTAATAGGTATCAAAACTGCAGATTTCTGCTCTTAAAGACATGTGCTGTCATTTCTTTGTTCTGGAGGCATAGGGGAAGTGTGTATTTGAAAATCTAAATTTCCCTAGTCCAGAAATAGGACTTTTCATGCAATGGGGCTGTATTGAGATATGAGTGAGATATGACAATTGAGTATTACTGACATGAAATGAGTTATGTGATCTCAACCATTTTGTTGTGATTAATTACTTCTAGTTTTTATCCTGATCTAAATGGTGTTATTTCATGTAATATAGAGCCATAGTTTCTGGAAGTGGGACTTACAGAGATACCTTTGGGGAAGGATTTTCAGTTTTTTTTGAGATGTGCTACTGGCTGTAATATATATGGGAAGATTTGTTCTACTTAAGAGTTTTTTGGGGTTTTTATTAAAAAAAAATTAGATGAGCCTCCCATGCCTTCACCTTTCCTGAAAACAGTCTTTACTTGAATGTAGGAATACAGGTTTAACTACATTATTTTCATTATTGTATTGAAAAACCTCAGTTCAATTTCTGAAGGTTTGCAGAAAATGGGACTTCCACTGCTCTGGCTAACTCCACTGTCATCTGTATTGCACATGGCATGATTTCTTAACTGTATGAGGAACTAATACTGGCACATAATACATGTTGAAGACACCTACAGATTTCTAGATTCAGTCTGTTCTTGCAGCAAGGGAGGCCAGCAGCCTCTCCAGGCTGCATCAGAAGCCAGCACTCCCTCTCGAGAGACAGTCCTCCATTAACTTCTTCAGCATGATTCCTTTCCACAGGCTGCGGTTCTTCATAAACTGCTCCAGTGTGGGTCGTCCCCCTCACCGTAATGGGGTGCAGTCCTTCAGGAATAGGCTGCTCCATTGTGGGTCCCCTGTAGGGCAGAAGTCCTGCTAGGACCCTGCTCTAGCATGGGCTTCCCACAGGGTCACAGCCTCCTTCAACCCAGTGTGGGGTTCTCCACGAACTGCAGGTGCATCTCTGGTCCACCATGGACCTTGTCGGCTGCAGGAGGTGACTCACTATGGGGTGCCCTGGCAGCTGGAGCACCTTCTCCCCCTTGTTATTCGCTGGCCTGGGTGTCTCCACAGCTGTTCCTGTCACATTGTCTAACACCCTCTGGCACAATTGCTGTTGCAGTGGGATCTTTTCACATTATCTAATAGCAGTCCCATGGGGGTAACTGCCATCACTGATGGGCTTGCCCTTGGCCAGTGACAGGTTCATCTTGGAGCTGGCTAACATTGGCTCTGTCAGATGTATTGGAAGCTTCTGGCACCTTCTCACAGAAACTACCCCTGTGACCCCCCTGCTACCTAAACCTGGCCTTGCAAAACCAGTGTGGTTCCCCAGGTTCCCTTCCAAACTTCCCTGGTTTGTCATTCTCAATGAGTGTGGATGTTAGTAGAAATAATGGATCCAAGGTGAACTTCTGTTGGGCTAGCACAAACTGGAGGGGTTGAAGAAAAAAATCTGAGTAGTAGTAAAGCTGGAATGCCCATGGGGTAAATGACTTATGGAGAAGGAAAGGGTATTGTTGATAAGTCACTCATGCAGTAGCCACAGGTAAAGGAGCTCCTGTTAATACAAAAGGGTATGAGGAATTCTAAGAAGTCAGCTTTTTACTGCAAGCCTGAGAAAGCTGGTAGCAGGGAGGATTTTAACCTCTCTTTGTATCAGTCTAAAATACTGCTGGAATTTGCTGTCCTCTCACTGGTGTTCCTCTGCCCTGGTAATTGATCTAAAGTGTACTGTAAATGTAAGAAGTTGGCCAGAAGCTAAAAATTGGAGTGTTTCTGCAATGATGACATTTTATCAAATAGAAAAATAATAATGATTATCTGTTGCTTTTAAGACCTGCTCGAGTTAGTAAGAGGAGCTGTAGTTGTGTCTGGGCAAGCAGTACTGTTGTAGAAGCATTCATGTGTCCCAAGCTTCGATTATTCTTGCTCGGAAGTCTTTGCAGTCAAAAGATTTTGGCATTGCAGTTGAGGGTGGGTGTTTGGTGTTGGTTTCTGCAGGTTGGTTGGGGTATTTCTTTCAAGTTAAGTTGGTAAGTGGGTGAATGTTACCACCTCAAAATTTCACATAATTCTACATTTTGCATTTTCTTTCTGAAACGGTGCTTATATCTAGTTCTATGTCTGTGATCTTAAGAAGTTGCACCAAGAAACAGGAGAATGTAATATGCAGCCTGAAGAACAGCTCTTAAAGGGTGCTGCTTAGCTTGCTCTTCCTGGGTTTTCACCTGGAGCTGACAACTGCAGGCTTCTTTTAGTAACAAGAGCTGTGTAGTCCCTAACTCACTTAGCAACCTTGGGCATTTGTCTTTTTTTTTCAGCCAACGAATACTCTCTTGGAATTTGGGCATCTCCTCCTTGGTAAGGAGGGTTCGTTGTTTGGAATGTGGGTTACCCTGTATTGGCTTTGCAGAGACGACGCGAAGTGAAAAAGCTGCTACATCCCTCCTCCTTGAGTTTGCCTCCAGCCGCGGCCGCATCGCCCCTCTCTCGGGCGGGGGCCGCCAGTCGCCTGGGGC
>WBMY01018574.1:362080-417659 GCA_013397315.1 Donacobius atricapilla
TTCTCCTCTGGCACCGGGCCGTGCTCGGGGCTGGCGGGTGCGCGTACCGAGCCGTGAATTGCCGTCGTGCCAAACCCCGAGGGGCGCCAAGTGCTGCCGGTCTGTAACACCCTGCCGGGGCTGCCGCGGCTCCGCGGCGGGTCGGGGAGCATCTGCTGGCGGGTTTGAACTCACTGTCTGCTTGTAGGGTTATTGGAAAGCAACTGGCTCCTCGGGATTCCTTGCCTAATCAGAGGTGTTACCTCCTCCTCTTCCCCCAGTGTCTCTTGACATCATTTCATCCATCAGAGTTTCAGAGGAAAAAAAACAGCAACCAACGCAGAACCCACCCAGTCTGAGAGCAGCCCACACCAGCCCCTCAGTTTTGCCGTGACTGCAGGGAAGAGCTGGATCGGGGCAAGGATGAAGGATGGGAGCGGGGCTGAACTCCATGTCCTGAGGGATTTGGTGCAGGGCGAGCCTTGCGGAATCCGGAGCGATGCACCGACCGGCATCCTCCGCATCCCGGCAGGGGATCAGTAGGGCCCGCGATCGCGCGTGGGGATGCGAAGGCGTTTGACCCACGGGAAAGAAGTAGCCCTCGAGGTGCGTTTGCCCCTGCTCGTCCTTGTTGCTCCATGGGATTTCTTCTGCCTCCCGCAACTGACCTGATGTGGACCGAAGCGTTTCTAACATGAACTTTCTCCCTGGGCTCTGGTGGTCTCTTCCCTTGGTCTTGGTCTGGGCGACCCCACCAGTCACCTCCTCATGGTGGTAAGCTGTGCAATTCCAGAAATTTTTATTTGCTCTTGGGGAAGGTGGGGTCGGATTAATTGTGAATTAGGGGAGGTTGGGGGAAGAAGCCTCTCCCTCTTAGTCTCGCAGAAGCGGAGCTCGCTGCTGCCAGCTGCTCCGGTCCAGAAAGCCCGGCCTTTAAGCGAGCGGATTTAGACGGTCCCGGCACCTCCTTCCACACCCCGTCTCCGCTCTCCGACCTCCTCCGCATTAGACCCGCGCAGCTGCGGGGCTGCCCGGGGCTTTCGGCANCCCGAGGGGCGCGGGCGCAGCGCTGCTGCTGGCAGCCGCCCCTCCGCGCCCCGGCGGCGCTGGGAATTGGCTACAGCGCCGCTTTTTTATTATTTTTTTTTTCTCCTTCTTCCTCGCCCTCCCCCGCCCCTCCCTCCTTCACTGTTTCTCCTCGCTGAACAGCCCGGGCGGAGGGCTGAGACCCTGGCGGGCAGCGCAGGGCCCGGCTTCTTCAAGTGATACTTGTCGGCGTGGGGTGTCTCGGGCAGCTCGCTGTAAGACGCCTTAGAATGGACACAGAAACCTACCCCTCAAACTGGGGACCCCAACCAAGCCCAGACTGGAAAGTCTTGGTGTTGGAGAGGAGTTAAACCCCTTCTTGTAATCCTGGGGAACACATTTAACCTTGACTCTGGCTGACGCGCGATCAAAGCCCGATTTATCAGAGTGAGCATGTTTCAGTAAAATTACTAACTGTGTCCTTAGTCATATAAACGTTATTTATTGCGATGGCTTTTTGTCATGATATCTTCTAAATACCACTTAACTACATATTTTTTTGTAAGTCACGGCTTTAACGATTTTATGATGGTATAAAAGAATGAAAATCCAAGAAAATGACATTTTCTTCTGTTTGATCCCTTCAAAAGACACCTATAGAAGTTTGGATTTTATGAAAGGTACCTTTCGAAACGTTTCAGGACTAATAGAGACCATCTGGATACAGATGATGTAATATAATTTTTTCAAGTTGTTTTTTTTTAAGTACTGCACGGAGCTGCAATAGCGGAGCTTGGGGTTCTCCTGCATGCTCCACGTTATTAAAAAAGCCCAGGGTCGATGACTAATTGTAAAGGATTTCCACCAAAAAGGCAGAGGGGGCTGCAGCTCGGGACCCGCCAGGGGAAGGCTCCGGGGCGCTGGGGGCCCTCCCTCCCTGGTCGGTGCTCGGGGGTCGGCGCTGCCCTGCCCTGCCCCTTCCCTCCCGCAGGTACATGGGCGCCGTGGGCTCCTCGCGGGTGATGTGCGACAACGTGCCGGGCCTGGTGAGCCGGCAGCGGCAGCTGTGCCGGCGGCACCCCGAGGCCATGCTCTCCATCGGCCGCGGCGTGGCCGCCTGGACGGCCGAGTGCCAGCACCAGTTCCGGCGGCACCGCTGGGACTGCAACGCCCTGGAGCGGGGGCAGCGCCTGCTGGGCCGCGTCCTGCTGCGCAGTGAGTCCCGCGGGCCGCGCCGCCGGCAGGGAGGGAGGCACGGAGGGACGGAGGGAGGCACGGAGGGACGGAGGGAGGCACGGAGGGGCGTCCCGCCGCTGGGTGCGGCCTGCGCCGCCGCGCCCGCCGCCCGCGGGACAGGGGCTTTGGAGGGGCGGCGTGAGGGCACGAGTGCTCCGCAGCGGGTAACAGCGGCTGCTTTAGGGCCGGCACCCCCTTGGGCACTGTGCGGCAGCGATGAGAAGCGGTGGCCATCCTCCTGTATCCTTGGTCTTAGCGAGGGTGAAGCTTGCTTTTACATTTCAGGAGGAAAGGAAGAGGACATGCAAAGTTAGTTTAGGGTCCCACGGACAGCAGAACAGCATATATGATAACGTGAAGGTCTCTGTTTCTCAAAAACCTGTATCAAGTCAGGGAGACAACGTGGGGTTTTGTCATACTAGGGGCTGGCTCTGGAGTTCCCGACTTGACTTTTTTTTTGGTGCATAATGGGTATCAAACCCACCTGTTACGGCCTACAGGGAAATTAAGGCATCAGAATGTGGCAGCAGGACAGAAGACTCTCCATCACAGCCCAGCCTCGGGATACCAATAGTCGGGATGGGGCCTGCTGAAGTGCTCAGGGAGCGCCGTGCGTGGGGATGCAGCCGGCAGTCCCTCCTGCAGGCCGGGCCCCNGTGCTGGCTGCCGGGCCGGGGCTCCGCGCCCGTGCCGGGGCAGCGCTGCCCTACAGGCGCTGCGACATTTCAGGTCAGCCTCCGGGGGAGAGAGAGGCAGGGCACGCACATCTGATAGAGGCGAGCCAGGCTTGTGCAGACCCCCAGCAACTGAGGACTACACTCTGCTTCCCGCCCTGAGGGAAGATGGTAAGCAGGGTGGTGGTGTCATCTAAAGGTCGGAGTATGGCATCTGGTGAGTCTTCAAATCTCAAATGTGGCCCTTTTGACCCAAAGAAATGGCTGAGATTTGTGACTGTGTCAAAATGCCCTTAGCCGAGGGATGAAAGTGCTGAGATTCTCGGTGACTGCAGTTGTTTTCTCCAAGTGCCGCACCCTGCGCACATGGCCTTCCCTCCCCAGTGCACAGCCGGTGCGGCTGACCCTGCCCGGGCACTTGTGTCTCCGGAACGTCCCCGGCATCATTCTAAGCTGTGAGCAGCGTGGTGCCTGCAAGGAGGGGACTAGGAAAGTACCCTGGGCCCATTGCCCCACTGGTGGGGGTAGAGAGGAGGATGGCAGACACTGGGCACGCTGACCCAAGCAGGGGGATTTTCATTCCGTGCTGGGTTGGGCTGCTGGTAAGCCGCTGGTTCCTGTAACCGGCTTCATGTTCCCTTAGCAATTATTTGTGAGTAACGTGCCCATAGACCCAGTAACGTCACCCATAGACTCATTTTCAGTGAGGTTTGTCTGATATTCAGGAAAACATGTCTGGCAGAACATAGCCTAATAATGATGAGGCTATTTATTAAGAAAGTAAAAATGCAGTTTTTCCAAAAGTGAAGTTTTCACTGTTGGCTCATGTGAGAGAATGACACCATCAGGCTTCTGAGCTCTGCACTGAGCCTGATCAGGCTATGATTGCCATGGAAATGTGGCTTGATAGTGCTCTAATAAAATTGATTAGTTCAATAAACTCAAAAAACCTCTTCTATTCCAACAATATCAAGTGTCTATTTTTTATTAACACTTTACAAATTTTTGATATTTCTGAATAAATTTTCTCGGAAATAAGTCTTCAAAAGAGCGTGATTTGTAGCAAGCTGTCGTAGCTGATTTTGAGGTCAGTGTAGGGAAGGCATGGTTTGCTCAGTCCTTTTGTAAGCTTTTAGCTGCCATTGGCAAAAGGCTTTCACAGCATGTGGAAATTCAGGGCCCATTTGTGGTGCTACTGCAATTGAAATACTAAATAATAAATTCTATGGTGTAATTCTGCCTCTACAAAAAAATCACAGTTAACGTTTGTCTTTGGGGTCCTCTTCTAGTGTGCTACCATTACTTAAGGCTTACAAGCCCTGCAAAGAGGTCTCTCTCACTGCAAGTTGTCTTAGATATTGCACAAAAATCTACTTGTCATCCTTCCTTTGCTAAAAAAGCATATTTTCCTATTTAAAAGTAGGAAAATATTCCATTACCATAAATAGATCTGTGGCAGTGTAATGTGGCTCTGTATTGTAAACTACTGAATCTTAAAAGAAAAGCAATTATTATACTGAAATACATGCCTAATTACCTATGAGTAGGCATAGTCTAGAAATTCAGATAATCTTTGGTATAGTCAAGCACCTTGATTAGGAGATGGGAAAGCTGCCAGAGCAGCTGGCATGCAGAAGTCACAGCTGCCAGACTGAATCCTGCCTCAAGCATGACACAAGTGGTGCCATTGATTTAATGGAACTTATTTGTATGAATTACGGTTACGGGCTAGATTCTAGGCAGAAAACCTAATATGAACTTATTTTTCAGAAAATAACTCCCAAGTTTTCTCCCTGGCATGTTTTAAGCAGGAAAGTCTATTCCAAGAGCTTCAGGAGAGGACAATATAGTTTCAAGAGTTACTTGCAGTATTTCGCAGTGTACATGCTGTTTTAGTGTCCCTATTTAATAATTTCTTAAACTTATCTCTCAAATAGCACTTCATATATTCCTCTAAATTCGTGAAACATGATAGGAATACCAGCTGTCCTATTCACATATCTGTACAAAACAACTGATCCGTGGAAGTATATTAATCAATATTAGAAGCAAATGTTTAATGTTTTCCAACTCTAACACTATATTGGTGAGCTTTTACCAGGGAGGGGTCCAAGTTTAAGCCATGACTAATTCTGGCTCCAGGGAATGTGTATTTGTGTGATTTCAGCCTAGTTTATCTTTTGCTCTGCAAAAAAGTCCAGGCTAACTGTCTGGATATAGGACAGCCACTCAGAGTAGCTACCCAATGATATTTAAACCAAGTTTTTTTATTTCAGGTAGTCGAGAATCTGCTTTTGTACATGCCATCTCCTCTGCTGGAGTTGTATTTGCCATCACCAGGGCATGTAGCCAAGGGGAGCTGAAATCCTGCTCCTGTGATCCCAAGAAGAAAGGCTCTGCCAAGGACAGCAAGGGCCATTTTGACTGGGGTGGCTGCAGTGATAACATTGACTATGGCATTAAATTTGCCAGAGCCTTTGTGGATGCCAAAGAACGGAAAGGAAAAGATGCCAGGGCGCTGATGAACCTTCACAACAACAGAGCTGGAAGGAAGGTGGGTGTCCATCCAATAGATGCCTAAACATGTTCTTGGACAGTTCTCTTGTGTTCGGGGCAGTTAATGCTTGGCCCTTGCTGTCTGGTCTCAGCAGTTATGAAGAAATATGGGAAGAGCAGGAGCCTGAGCTGCTGTTCCTATCTCCCTTGGAGGTTCAGTGTGACAGAGATCTACAAACAGACTGAATTCAACTGCCTAACAGCATTCCTATTGGAGTCACTTCAGTCACTGCTTGTGTGGGAAGTTAAGCAGGAGTCTAAGCTGCAGAATCAGTTTGGATGGAGGTTTTGTTTTGAGTCTAATTCTTATATAAGCAGGAGTTTTATTTTTGGGTAATACAGAATACAACTTCATAAGAGAGGCTGAAAATCACACTGAAGAACAGTCTCGACAAAGAGCAAATTCAAAATAACTCTCGAGAAAAGAACGCATTCTGTCCATTTCTGTACGAGTATGGTAAACTTAATCATAAAGTGAGCAGTGATAAAAGGTAATTACTTCACCTTTTAAGAAAATAAATCCAAAATACATGTCGCTTCAAAAGGCAATGGCCTTGGAGCATGACCTGCAACCTCTTTTCTAAACATTGTATGGAAATACCATTCCTGAATTTCAACTAAAAGAATCTTTACTTTCACATTGTAGTTGAGTAGAAGGATTAGTTGCCAGGTTTATTGCCCACCTCTGGCACAAGGACTGAGGAATAGCTGCACTAACATTTTGTGGTGGTAGCTATAAAAAGTAAGAACAGTGCATGAAACTGGAATATGCTGTTTCATTATTTAAGACATGTTAAAAATTTGCTGCTCCCATGACATCTGAAATAACACAGAAAAAAATGTTTTATTGTTCTAGACCAAGCACTTCTGGAATTATTTGTAGAGACTTTTTGTCTTTGAGTTTCCTTAATGTATGTTTAGCAGGAATTAAATTGTTTGCATTCTGATCTTTTTTTGTACAGCAAGTAGATGACTTTCCTGAAAAAACTTTGTTCTTCAGCATCCTTCATCCACCAGTTTATTGCCAGCAGGTGTAATTAATACATAATGTAGGTAGATGAGGCTATTCAGATCTGTGATAGGCACATGCAGTACTATGGTCATGTTTCTGTTACTGTCCAAAAGAGGCTGAAGTCTACAACACAAACAAAAATTTTGTAGGGGCGAGTAAGTTCCATGATGGGAAGTACTTTCTGTAGTATTGGAGCATCTTATTATTTTTAAGTTTTAAAAAACACCTCTACCGACTACTAAGGTAGTACTGGTAAGGTAGAATTTTACAAAAAGGACAAGAAATTCTAATAATACATTCTCTTAAAAATAATAAAAATGTTCTCAAACGCTCTAGGACCTGCTTTATGGACAGACACACTGTTTTGTATTCACAGTGCAGTAGTGTAGGTTTAGCTTTGCAGGGATCTCACCACCCCAACTGCCCACAAGCCTGGCATTTTGACCTGGGTAACACCATCTGTGCCCTTGTTTTTTTCTTGTCCCCAGAAGGGGTGTTGATAGATTTCTTTTAAAACTAGACTATTCCAACTGGGTTAATTAAAAAATAAATAGAACAAATATCTATAATATTCCCATATGAATCATAGAACATAATATGCTGAATATCAGTACAGGAACATCACCGACAAAAAAAGACCTGCATTCCTATGTGCTTCTTCCGCTATTCCAGGAAGTTGTTTTAAACACACAAGTAGTTAAATTGATTTTTGCTCAGATAATGAAAACCAAGCATCTGCTTAAATCCCGGATTTCTGATATGTCAATGAAGTGGGGCTGTGGGAATGCCAGTGACTTATTAGAAGTCATCGTATCATTTACAAATTGGAAAGAAAATTAAAAGTCCTTTGGTTTTATAATACATTCTTACTTTATTACTAAGTGCCTGACTGAAAAAGGCTGCCCTGCTGTGCAGCATTCTCACTTCTAATCACGGAGCTTTCCTCTCTCTTACCTTCTTCCCATGATGACATTCCTCTTGAACAAACTCTAAAAATTTCATATTTCATGAAGCCTTAAGGCATAATATTTGTAGATCAAATATCCATATCTACATAATTAGGAATGAATTATTTACTGTGTATGAACCCATCTGTTGTTCTCCAACATCATACAGATAGCTTAAATCTGAGAATAAGCTGAAATGTCTTTAATGCTATCCAGATGTTAAATTAATGATAAGGGTGATCTCTCCAATGCAAACTGATGAAGGTCTTATTCTAAAATGTTTGTTAAAAGCTGTATAAGCATTTTAAGCATACTGTATTTTAAAATTGTGCATAGATCGGATGCCTAAGAAAACGTACAATGCTTTGCACAGTCTTTTAAAAATCATTTAAACGTAAAATGCCTATGAATTTCTGGGCAATATTTGAAATGCTGTTCAGGGTAAGGCCAACTTCATGAAGATGAGCTGGAGAAGGTCAGAGCAATCCTGCAGCTGGAACAATGGGGAGAGGGGGCACCTTTGCCTCCCAAAGGGCTGAATGATTCTGGCCATTTCTGATCGATTCCTCCTGTCCAGTCGTTGTCCCAGCACTGCAGCCCACATCGATCCCTGGGATGACTGGCAGGAGCAGGAAGGTAAGCCCACCAGCTGGAGGATTGTGTATGCGGTGAGTCAAGCAACCAGAGCAGACCAGCCACAGGGGGATGACTTGATGCTACCAGTGGGTGTCACTACAGACCGTAATTTGAAGACCCATTGCAGGCCTGGCACTACAGGATGGATGGAAAAGGGCTGAGAAACACTTTGTTTTACCTGTGTACGTTTATGTTTACCTGTCTGTTTCTAAACAGGCCGTGAAGCGGTTTTTGAAACAGGAGTGCAAATGTCATGGTGTGAGTGGATCGTGCACTCTAAGGACCTGCTGGCTGGCCATGGCAGACTTTAGGAAAACAGGAGACTATCTGTGGAAGAAATACAATGGAGCAATTCAGGTGGTCATGAATCAAGATGGCACGGGTTTCACTGTGGCTAATAAGAAATTTAAGAAGCCAACTAAGAATGACCTGGTATACTTTGAGAGCTCTCCAGACTACTGTATCAGGGACAGAGATGTAGGTAAGCCTCTGTCATTACATGTGAATGCTTTTATTTAAGACATTTGTACTTCAAAGGTCAAAAATTATAATTTAAGTGAGTATGTGTGTGTATATACATATATATATATATTAAAATCCATGCATGTAACCAGCAGGAAACGGGAAAGAAGATGTTTTGGAAGCAATCAGTACAAGAACAATAGTTCCTTGATGTCTCTAGCTGTACAGCAGCCAGTTGTTGTAATATAGTTCAGGAGTTTCTGCCAGATGCTATGGAGCCCTGGAGATGCTGTAAGGCAAAGCTGCTTTCAGTGCAGGTTTGAGTTGTGCTCTGGAGGCAGCTCCCTACTGGGCAGAACCACACTCACTCTTGTGCCCGCACAGTTCACTCCAGAGCTGCCCTAAGTCCCGTGATGTCCCTGTGGTGTCACCTCCTGTTGCATTGCTTCTTTTCCACGTTGGGATGCTACCGCTGCGGTGCCCTCCTTTATCTGCACATTCCCACGGCTCACTGCGACTGGACCCCGGGTTCAGACGTGCCCATCACCATCTATTGGGGAGGTACGGCTTTGTGACAATCCAGCCCTGCTTGCGCCGGTCAGGGCAGCTGTGGGTAAGGTGGGGTGAGGCAGCTGCGGATGGGCGGGTGGATGAAAGAGTAGAGATCGGGAGGACACAGCACACTTGGAGTGGCACAGCTCTTCATCCCTCTTTATGAGGCACTGTTGGCTCTGTCCATGACAACCATCACATTTCCTGAAGAGCTGTGCCAGCCCCCATGGGAAAGAGATAAAGTATAGGTGCTGCTGTTAACACTGGATTTTCCTGCTTCAGAGATTTGATAGAGACACAGCAGTGTTACAGAATTCAAGGCATTGCCAAGCACCAGGAATCCTGCTAATGGCTCTTGACCCATGTATAGTATTTCCTGATGTGGCAATTAAAAACTGGCAACTAGAAACCCAGAAATCTGGAAAAGTGAGGTAGACTGAGTAATGTATGAGAGAAGTTGTGGAACTAATTAATAGGTTGTATAGCAGACCAGATTGCACCCCATATGACAAATCCATAAGTATCTGGATAGCAATGCAACTCAACTCCTTTTGGCATTGCTGCTTGTTTGCAATCCAAGTTTGCTTGGAATAAACATTGCAAAACAGCTGTACTTAAATAAGAAAAATATGTGAATTCCTGGTCATGTACTATTGACTTCAATGAACCCAGAATTTCATCCAGTACAATTACATTGTACTGTGTTTCTGGTTAGTTGAGTCCTCAACATAATTTTAAATGTATTTCATTATTTTGGCAGGTGATGTTTATTACCTGCATGAGCACATACCATTCCTTTAATACTGGCTGGTACTGTAAAGTCTAATCCAAGTGAATAAAGGGGCATATTGTGGCATCATGCAGAGATTAACTTTGCAGACTAGGAATTTTTCAAAACATTTATCTCTTGATGTTGCCTCATTCATTGTAAAAAAACATGATTTCTTTTCCCCTGGAAGACAAACTTGTACAGCCCCCAATTCTATGTTAAAAAGCCACTTAATAATCTCTTTGTACTAAGACTAATCTCATCTGTCAGTCTTGCTATTGTGGAGGAGAGTGGGAATTTTTCACTACAGTCTATTATATGCATTTGCCAGACACTGACAAGCCTGCCCAGAGATGGCAAAGTCTGACATGTTCTTTGGCTCAGCTCAATATAAGGCTGCAGCTGAGGTGGTGTTTCTTTGCTGCCCAGAATTCAGAGAATGTGGCTGTTTGGAAGAGCATATTTTTAGAGAACTGCAGTAAACCTTTGATGGGATGTGGGATGCCCTGCTGCTTGCACAGAGCAAAGAAAGAACCACACAAACAAAATGTGGTCTGGCTTTGAGGGAGATGATTCTGGCAGCTGCACTACATTTTTTTTCATTTTTTTGGTTTGAGCGTTGCAGACTGCAAGCTCTGTTAAATTACTGCAAATGAAATGAGCTTATGGAAGTCTGAGTTTGGAAATAGGTGGGGAGCATGTCAGTGTCAGCTGAATCTAATACCACAATGTATGTCCTGGAATACAGTTCTGTATTCATTCTTTCATTCTCCAGGGTGTTAAAGTGATTTAGTGCTTCAAGGAAAAAAAAAAAAAATTCTGGAGGTTGGTTAGTATTGGAGCTGAATGAAGGATTCACAGAGCAAACCTTACGAAATATCATGAGTTGTCAGAGCAAACCTTACGAAGCATCATGAGTTGACCGGGAGACAACTTCACAAACTGTAAAATGTCCAAGCCAGTGTCCCCTTCAGCTTGATTGTGCTAACACAGGGGCAAAAGTGAGTTAAAAGTGCTCGAGGATTCTGCCGTCAGCAGCCTACCTGGGAAAAAAGCAGATACCTTCTGTTCCCCCACTGGAGCTTCCACCCTGGGCCTGGCATTCTGTCTGAGGGGGCAGGTGGACATACATACACGGAACATCCCAAAATGTGGAGGTTTTTTTGTTTGTTTTGGGGTTTTTTTTTGTTTGTTTGTTTGTTTGTTTTTCTCTAGAAAGCCAAAGAGGAGTAATTGATTTCAGGAGGGGTATAATATGGGAAATCACCAATAGTAACCTAATAGCAAGATAATGTAACAACCTGACCACCTCCTACCTTGCCTTAAGATTTCACGAAGTACCAAATGAAGATTTTTGAGAAGTGTTCAGAATTCATTTAACCCTGCACACGTAACTCTGCTGAAATATTTTTTACTCACAATTTCATACTCAAAATTTGATAGAAACAGAGGTAGAGCATCCCAGAGAGCTATTAAAAATCATCCTAGGTAAACTGCTGTTTTTATCAACACATGGCTGTCTCTTCAGTGCTGGCCTGGGAAATTCCAGCTGCTCCAGACAAATCTGCCTCCAGTGTGTACTGCTTGTTCTCTCCAACCCTTCTGTACTGGATGTTGTCTGTAAGATCCAGTAGCTTCAGAGCTACTTTTCTGTGAACATTTCCTTTAATTATTTTTTCTCCAAGAACACTTGTGAGAAAACTATCTTTGGGGATTTCACTGGTTTTGAACTTTTTTTTGCTTTTATTTGTGTGTGTGTGTGAAAGTCTAATAATGGATGTTATTGCTTGACACCAGATTTTAGTCAACAGAAGTAGAAAGAAGAAGCTCTCATTATATACTAATAAATACATTTTAGGGCTTTAAGAATGGAAAGAAAATATTTTGCAACATAACACATGTTGACTTCCAAAAAGAACTGTGCAAACTGAGAAGAAAGGACTTGATGTACAGGCTGTGAAGTTGGCAGTATGAAAAGCTGTGGATGTTTTGGCAGGTAAAGTGTGTGTAGGCATGGCAATTCTAACATTTGAAATGAATACAAGGAGGTTGTAGAACAACTTTTTACAAGTTAGAACCTACTCCTTCCTTGTAAGTGCTGAGGAGGTGCATTGCAGGTAGTAGGCAGAAAACTCTGCCTTTGTGCAGTGTCTTCTGCTGCTGTCATCACTCAGGCCTGCCAAGGAGCGCAGTAACTTGTCTCGCTCCTCACTGCTGGTTACTGTTCATTTTCTTTCTCACTAGAGAAGCTGCAGAAATTCTGAAGATGCTATTTGAACTTAAAAAAAAAAGGTTGGTTTTGCTCAAAATCTAAGCCTTTATATGAGCTTGTTTTCACTTTTGTCACAATCTGTGGATAATTAAGTCCCCTGTCCTAGCTGTGTAGTAAATGTTGATGTTTTGTGGTCAGCATCAGATGATACCAGTTTCTGACTGTCTGTTTGTAGCTAAAATAATTTTCTTTTTGAAGCTGGTGGCAAAACTTCTGTTGAAAGCAGTGGGTGCATATGCTTAGGTTTTCCTTTAGTGCTGTGTGATTTCCCCTTACATGTGGAAATAAGAGCATTGGACTTGGAAACTAACTTGTGCCTCAGCTGAGGGATGTGGTCAGACCTTTCTGGGCGGCTTGTGATGGATGTGGAGGAATATGGGGTTTTCCTTCACCCCCGGGAGCCAAATGACACAGCCCCACTCTGCTCCTGGTTGCGAGTTGTGCTGAGGTGAAGGGCATCTTTGCTTTTCCTCCACTGGTGTGAATTCCTGATACAGAATGTTAATCACGTGGGTCACAAGCTTGGCCTTTGTACTATTTTTTTGGTCTGAACAGAGAGAGCAGGATAAGTGCCTTTAAAAGTTCATTACTGAATCAATTAGGTTGGAAAAGACCTCTGAGATCATCAAATCCAATCTTTGAGCGAATACCACCATGTCAACTAGATCATGCGCTAAATGCCCCTCCAAGTCTTTCCTTAAACATCTCCAGGGCCAATGACTCCACCCCCTCCCTGGGAAATCCATTCCAATGTCTAATAACCCTTTCTGTGAATTTGGTTGTGTTTTGCACAGTCTGGGATGTAAAGCATATTTCTGTGGGCTGACACAAATAGCAGAACTTGCATTCAGGCAACCCAGCTGTTTGCTCAGCATCATGGATGGAGGAGAGTGTGATGGCTGGGAAGCAGGATCTGGCTTTTTTTCTGCCGCAGGCTTCCTGTGGGACCACAGGTGCATCATGTGCATCCCCCTGACTCCTCAGCCTTGCCTCGACTGGGGGCACTGGGGGCCACTGGAAGTCTCTCTTCCCCCATCATGAAGTGATTCTTGAAGAAAAGATCTGGGAAAGGCCTCTTGGCATCGCTGCAGTGCCAGTTACCTTGGTGCAGCTGGCTGTGCAGGGAGAACTGCGTGGCTGAGGGCCGGCTGGGGGTAGTGTGTGCCCAGGTGGGTCACTGCTGGGGGTACCTCTCCTCCCCGGGCCCTCCTGCAGGGGATCCAGGTGCTGGCACTGGCTGTAGGGACAGGAGGCCTGGAGCAGAAGCTACTGCTGGTTTCCTGGTGCAGGTTGTGCCTGAGGCACCACATCATTGGTTGTTACAGCCAACTGAGATGCTCCCCCAAATATCAGAGGCTTACTTTAAAGTGCTGTTCAGCCATCTCCCCAAGGATGTTATGCAGAGCGTTGGTTCATAGGCAGCAGCATGAACATGCTCAGACCCCAAGGAGCTTCGGGATTTATCAGGCCGTGGGTGCAGGAGGCTGTTTCTGGCTTCATTCAGTCTGTTTTCTCTTCCCTCTGCCAGCTGTCTCTGCCTGGCTGGCGCAGCAGCACCTTTGCAGCTCAGCAGCCCTGAGCCGGGCTGGGGGCTCAGCCGATGGCAGCAGCCGGCGAGCAGCTCTGGGATGGTGGGATGGGCGGCTGTGGGCACCCGTGCCACGGGCACCAGCACCTTCTGCTCTGCCTGCAGCAGACTTGAACCAGCCATTCCATAGGGAAGCTCTCCAGGGCTATACCTCTACCCAATGAATATTTAAATATTTAAATAAATGCAGGAATCTAGGCCACGGCGGAGTGAAGCTGAGATGTGTTCTAGGGGCTGAAGCACTTCTCCAGGACAGCAGGTGAGGACTGTCCTAAATAATGATGCAAAAAGAGGAAAATTTGCACCCCCATGGCTGAGAGAGGCTGGATCACGTGTCAGTCGCATGAAAAAACCACAGCTTGAAGAGGTGACTTTGGTCCAGTTCTTGAAATCCCTCATTGCATTACTGGTTTGGGGTCAGCCCCCATATAATATGAAGTCTTCCTGATGCTGGGGGGGGCAGCAAGGGATGGAGAGACAGTAAAGACCTGTATGTTATAAACTGCTTTGAGACAGCAGCATCAGTGCATACAACCATAAATTCACCATAGGGGAAAAAAAAAAAAGAAAATTGGAATTTGTTCAGCTTAAATTATTAATAATTACAATTTAACTGCAGCTTACATTTTTTATTAATTAAGATTGGTTTGCTATCCTAGCTCATACAAATTTTAATTAATGTTTGCATGTATTTGCTTTCCATAAGAAGGTAAATTGTTCCTGTTCGGTGTGCACCTGCAAATACACACTGTAAAATATTCCCGGTTAATTTACTGCCCACAGCCATTAGGGAATATCTCTTGCCTAAGAAGAGAATGGAGCTGTAATCAGGTCTATGGAAAATTTCAGAAGAATGTTAATTTTTTTGATATATCTGCATTTGATTCATAATAACAATACATAGGAAATTAGTTAATTTTTATGAAGTTTTCAGATTGGTGGTAATAACTTGTCAGCAGCCGTGGTATTGATCCTAAAATGTATCCTAAAACCAGGTTGTGTTAGATGAACAGTGGCTCCTTTGTGGTACAGTCACTGTTCAGATTAAGACA
Organism: Donacobius atricapilla; assembly: GCA_013397315.1. Lineage (NCBI taxonomy): Eukaryota > Metazoa > Chordata > Aves > Passeriformes > Mimidae > Donacobius > Donacobius atricapilla. The sequence continues at coordinate 376,842 of WBMY01018574.1, forward strand.
TGCCTTACAGAGCCATTTTGTGCCACGTGGATATAGGCACAGGCATTTCAGCCACTCTTCCTGAGTGTTTCAAGAACATGACAAGGTGTGATATGGTTCCTCTCCCTCTTTCTGTCCACAGCAGGCTATAATTTAGTTTTTCTAATCTCATCATGAAAGGGGAGAAGGGCTCTTGGTGTTTCCCCACAGAGATGAGAGGCACACAGAGCAGCAGCTCTGCAGCTGCCTCCTGAAATGGTGGAATGGGGCCCATGAGTGGACACAGCAGCGATGCCAAATGCCTGAGGTGCTTCTGCACTCATTTCTGCAAGAATTTGATCACTGGCAGCACAGTTACTTTACCCATTGAGTCCCTCACAGCCACCAAATTTTGTGGTCTTCTCTTTCCCAGCCCTCTCCTGAACACCCGGAGCTCCTCAGTGAAGCCCATGAGATCCCGAGCACCACGGAGATGCTCCACCTGGGCATCCCCTTTCAGACTGTCCTGGGGGACTGGGTGCAGGGAGCAGGACTGCCTTGGGAAGGGTGTCTGCCCTCTGGAGGGGAAGGAAGTGCCAGGGAAGGATGAAGCGAAACGTGATGATAACAACAGAATCAGGCAGACCCTTGAAGTATTTTGTCCATTTTACTCCTCCTCATCTCCTGGTCTGATTCCTAGGGGAAATATGGGAGCAATTTTTTTACCTTTATAGGCATTTCTCTGGCTTGATATTGAATCCTGGGTGATGTGATGTTAGAGGATCAAATACATTGCAAATTACATCTCCTACACCTATTTTCATATGCTTTCTGTCTTTCCTTAAAATCTGCCTCCTGCCCATTGCTGTGTTCCCTTTGCAGGGTCCCTTGGGACAGCTGGTCGGGTGTGCAACCAAACGTCCCGTGGCATGGACAGCTGTGAAGTGATGTGCTGCGGGAGGGGCTACGACACCTCCCGTGTCAGCAGGATGACCAAATGCGAGTGCAAATTCCACTGGTGTTGTGCTGTGCGCTGCCAGGACTGCCTGGAAGTGGTGGACATTCACACCTGCAAAGCGCCAAAGAGCGCTGCCTGGATTTCCCGGACATGACGCACAGGCTGCTGATGCTGAGGACCACGGCCTTTGCCCTTCCTGGTCCCTGCAGGGAATGCAGCAGAGGTATTTTTTACTTTTCTGCCTCTTTTGCCTTTGTTGTTCGCTGCACAGAAGCTGCTGAAAAATTGAGATAAATCTTGCAGCATTTACTTTGCATTTCTGCATGAGTGTTGCTGCAGAGTTGTCTCTGCATAAACTGATGCAGCTCTGGAAGGACGTACTTAAGCCAAGACTCTTCCAACCACCTTGTAACTCACCTCCAGAATCCTTGTGGCAATTCATTCCTGCCAGGAACACAAGAAGATACAAAATATGGCACTTTCACAAGGTCACCACCAGCTACCAGGTGGGCTGGGCTTGCTCAAGCATCTTCTGAAGGATCTTGGGCAGGTCAGTGTTGAGCCCTGGATACTGAATGGCTCGGGAGTTTGAGTGCTGGTTGGCGATTTCCCCATGAAAGAAAATCTGCAGCCAGATTGGTGAAAAGCTTTACTGGAAGGGTGCTTGTTCATCCCTGGTGGACTGAGTTTCCAGTAAGGTGGCCACCTGAGGCCACCCTGGCCACCATTAGCACACAGTGGCTTCCTGTGGGGCAGGAATTGGCCCATGGCGTAAAAGGAAATTGCAGGAAATGTATTCAGCTACAACACTTTGATGAACTATTAGAGTCAAAGCAAATGTCTTAGTTACATGTTTGTGAAAACTTGCCTTAAAAGCTTTTACAAAGTAATTAATATGAACTGCTGAGGATTATTTTTTTCTGACCTGAAGGATTTCACCCTAGTGAAAGCTGGATACAGGACACTCAACTACCTAAGGATAAAGTTTCCTCTTTTTCATATACACAATAATGGAAAAATATTTACAGTGATGGAGACGGAAATACCGTGCCTCAGTAATGATGTGGATTCTAAAGAAGTTATCAGCTTCTGTGTTCTTTTAAAGTTAATAAATCTATTAAATGTGCTCAAAATGATACTTTCCACTCAGATGGGGATGTACAAATTAGATTTTTTTCCTGCATATTTTCTACATATTTTCCATATGCTGGGCTGGGATCAGCACAAAATAACAAGTTGCTGTAAAGATGTGCAGGCTTACGAGGCCCAGAAACTGCAGCCTTGGTGGAGAGGAACTGGGTCAGAGAGGGCCCAGCTGCCTCCCCTTAGGGCAGAGATCAGCAACATGAACCAAGAGGAAAATGGGTTCTGTGACAGTAAGTACAAAAAGCACCCATGAAGAGTAGAGACAGGCAAGGTTATGAAAAAAATAACGTAGGAGAAGGAGGTTGAAAGAGTGATAGGACACATTGTAGATGAAGGTAAAATTTCTGTATGGAAATGAAATAGACTGGAGAACCCTAGCCGGTACAAACAGTGCAGGAAAAGGTAATATCCAAGTAGCTAACCAAGGCAATAAAGTGAATACAGTGGATATGCTTTGTTTTTGGAACTTTCTTAAAAGAATTTAAAAAGAAGGGGGGGGTTGGCATTAAGTGGTTTTGAGGGAGCAGTCATTTACATCTGCAAGGCTTTCAAAAAAGTTTGTATCATTAAAAGGGGTAATGCATCTCCAGAAGGCACAGCTGGTTTTAAAAGATTAGGAGGCTCCAGAAAGTTCTTTATTTGTTCAATAAGATAATGTTTCAGATACTGTATATGGAACTGATCATGGCTAGAGGTAGCAACAATTACAATTCTGTCAATAAAGCAACTGCTGGTGAGGACAGCCCTGCCCACGTGTCCACGCACGTGCAGTGTATGTATAATGTGTATATATGTACCCATGGGCAGCTCAGGGCTTATACTGCTGGCCTCTTCCTTCCTGCCAATTCAGGCTCTGGGCTGGATAAGGAAAATTTCATACCTAATTGTATTTAAAGGTGAGCTCCAAGGAGAATTTTTATTGGGATTTCACTGTGAAATTAAATCCACATGTAGTTTGTAACCTCAGCAATATCATACTTTAAGCCTTAAAGAATTTAAAAGCAGTATAATAATTTTTAACCTTTTAGAGCCTTTTTTTTTTTAAGATTCAAGGAACCTGAGTGGTCTAAAAGATTACCTATTTAATAAAGCTGAAAATATTTAAATGTTCTGGAAAAAAAGGGAAAAAAGCTCATTCCTACAAGAGAACTTGTTCTAGGAAGTTGAATGAAGGGTAGTGAAATCAGATCTCTTATTAAATCTCTTTTTTTTAATATTCCAGAAAATACTCTCACCTGAATTCTGCAGTCCCAGATAAAGTGTTTTAACTGTATTAAAAATGTATTAACTTTTATTCCCCAACCTGGTCCACCTCCGCTAAGGCACATCTTCCTGTTCTAAACCTTCCTCTGGGTCAGAGGCCAGCTGAAGGCGGGTCTTACCAGTAAGACAGGGGCATTGAGTTCCTTGGCCTTTTCAGTGTCCTTTGTCACCCTGCCCAGCAGCAAGGCCCCCCAGGCGTGCACAGCAGGCTGATGTTCTCATTTCAGGCACGTGCTGTATCCATAAGCTGGGATGCAATGCCTGCATCAAAACCACTTCACCAGAGGAAACTTAGAATATTTCACAGCATAACAACTGGGTAAGTGCTGAGCTGGCCACTTACTTGATAACAATTTTTTCTGTATTTATGGTTTTTTGGGGTTTTTTTTCAAGAGCTCAAGGTAGACTTCTTACAGTTATAAGATTTCTGCTGCCTCTTCCACGAAGAAATGCCCTCCCAGGAACTTTTGCTGTTTCTTAGTGGCAAAAGACATTCAGAGACGTAAATACTGCTAGCAAAGGCCCCTCCATGGTCTTCAGCAAATTCAACAAAAAATATGAGGGGGAAAAAAGAGGAAACAAAAGAAGAAGAAATAGAAATTGGCATGGTTAATAATACTGTAGTTTTGTTCAGTGGAATAAATTTACTAGTGTATTTAGTCATGAAGAGGAAACAGCTGTCTCTAGGTAGACATTTTAGTGTCAGAATGATGTTAGCTGAGGCTAAAGGTTGTAGGATTATTTTTTTAAATATGCAGTCCAGTTTTCTTGAGGGAGTTCCCTTTAATTTGCTGCACAAACTCAGGATCTAGCAGCGCCCAGAAATGCTGTTAGCCTGCCAAGCTTTTTGGGATTGCTTCCTCCCCACTATTTTCAACAAACTTTACCCTAAAAAGTGTGTTGCGCTGTTATAGGTGAAATCTGGTAAAGAAAGTTTAATTCTGTTTTACCACATGGAAAATGATGAAAGACTTAGGAATGGTGTATATTAGGGCATGTGGGCATTGAAGCTTGAGAGATTGCTGCTTTTTCTTTTCCTGGAAAAGGATCTAAAACCAACTTGTGCATCCCATCCTGGCCTGCCATCCCTGTGTTAACTTCTTTGCAGATATGAAGTAGAAATAAATTCTGCATTTCTGGTACTGCACTGCACAGCAGCTTAGAGGCATCCAGCCTGCATACCCAAACCACAGCTGTTGGTCACTGCCTGCAGGTTTCATGGGCACCTTCCTGTGGGGCTCAGTGTATGGTGCGAAGGGGAAAGGAATGTTTGGGGATTAGTGAAGATCTGGGCCTGGGCAGGGTGCTTTTGCTGAGAAAAACCAGCTCTTACTCTTACTCGTGTGGCAGCACAAAGTGTACGAACGCTCCCTCTTCTCCGTGGCGTTTGCCCTGCACTCTTGGAAGGGCTTCATGGAGGTGGTGGCTGCCTCCAAGGGCAGAAGTGGTTTTGTGGGCACATGTCACCGCCTGCAGGTTTTACCTGCCACTTCAAATGATAGAAATGAACTTAAATTATTATCAGAAAGACAGAGGCAGCTCATGGGCTGGAACCACAAATGTGATTTTGGGCTTGTTCCTTTTGTGTCACAGCTCATTTACCTGGGGAAATGGATGCAACTTCATGAAGTTAAGATCTCTGTGGGAAAGAACCAAATGCATATGAATCAATACATTGACACCTCCTTCTGGGGTGGGAGCTGTGCAGGAGCCCTCCTGGAAGCTGGTGGAGCCAGGGGCTGCCTTTTACAGTCTGCTGTAACTAGGGCCACTGAGGTTTTCAGGGCCACCACAGGGTGACAGCCACACTGGGTGTGAAGGGATGTGTGTGGCTGTGCAAGAGGTGCAGCAGCTTCCTTTGGATGTTTAGCTTCTACAGGTTTCTTCAACATGGCAAAACTCCTGATAATTTTCCTCCTTTCTGCTAGGGTGAGGACTTCCATGCTCTGCAAAAACAGTCTGTATGTTCAGCATACACACCAAATGATGAAAGAGAGAAAACAGCAGCTAGAGAAAGCAGCAGCCCTCCCCTTGGTGTAGCACTCACCTCTCGGCGTGCAGTTCTTGTCAGGGAGCAGCTGTAAATCTGTCCAGTTAGAGGAAAGGACAGAAGGGGGCCAGCTTGACATTCCTGGGGGGGGTCCTCTCCTTTTTTGTTCTATGAAGGTTATAATGTAAAGAGATAATGTGCATACAAATTCTAGTAAGTTGTCTTTAAAGAAAAAAAACAGAACTGCTAACATTGGGAGTTAAAAAGCTTACTCCACCCCTAAATCTGGAGATGAGTTATTATCTGAACCAGATTTCCACAAGGCTCATCTTTGCACTAAGCCAGAGGCTTTCCATCATTATAATCATGGGCTGTGTTTGCTTTTTGATCTAAGCCATACTGAACTTCACAGCAAACATGTCAGAGGCAGCAAAGCCTAAGGCAATAAACTCTGCTCAGTGAAAAAGAAAATCCTTTTGTTGATTTGCCTAGTCTTCCAGATGCCTAGAATTATAACTAAAGAGAGATTTTCTAGATAAAAAAATCCATGGCCCATTAGGGAGAAAGATACTAGAAATAATAGAAATAAAATTGCATAAAGGTATTTTTGAATTCCTAAATATTCTCCATAGTTCAAGGATAGGATGTGATTCTTCCAGGAGTCCATCATTCCTTTTTATCAGAGTTATTACAGAGTAATTCCCACACAGATCATAGTATCTTCAAACAGAAGGCCAAACTACGACCTCAGCTGCTGACAAACATGGAGAGTTGTATATAGCTAGATATACACTGATGTACAAATGCAAATGCATTTACATTTAGGACTGTGAATCACAGCAATTTATTCTTTTGAAATGTAGGGTACAAGTGGCTGGGAATAAGTGATTAAAAAGCAGCACACGACAAGAGCTGACTATGCCTAATCCTTCTGATTTTCAGCAGCCTTAATGAATTCTGACAGTGCTGTTTTGAGGCAGACAAATCAATATGGTTATCCTGAGTTTTCCAGCTGGAGATACATAGCAGTGAGGGTGTTTTCTGTGCTGCTCTAGCAATTCAGCTGAAAATCGGACAACTCAAATATTGGTCCATTTCATTGGCCCACTTCCTCATGCTTATCCACTAGCAATCCATTACCTCTAATCTTAGGCCACATCCTACATTAACTGCAAGCCAGACTGATTTCAACATTACAGTGAATTGGTTTGCAGGAGTAATAGCCAGAGATGATAAACCTGTATGGAAACCCCCAACAGCCTCACCATGTCTAACAATCGTTTGTGGGGCTCTCTGGTCTTCTAGACCTTGGGGCTTCCCCAAGTCTCACTCTTAGAACTGATTTCTCCTGGTGTGGGGCTGCCTTTTTAAAATCTCATAGCACAGCAGTGTTTACATGGTACTTTTGCTCACTTGAACCAACACCTGTCTTCTACTAGACTAAAGTGTCTGTAATCAAGTGAACAAAACATAATGTAATGCATCTTCTATTGTTAAGAAACACTTCCTTTTTATACCAGTTCTAGTACTGGAAGTTTTGTCTGCTTACTCATCGCCTCATTGATAAACTAACTTACCTGCTAGTGATCACAGTGCCTTAAACTGCCCAGCATTATAAGAGCTACAGTGAAGTTGAAATGGTAAAGTGGCATTTTTGATCCACTGCATCAGGGTTATCCTTCCTCATCTGGAAAGTGAGCTGGAAAAAAATATCCTTCAGGCATTTGTAAAGGATGCACTTTAAATTCTTGACAGAGAGCACTTACTTGCTTCAACTTGCAGATCAAAATCTTAATTTTAGAGCTGGCCTTGGAAGTTTCCATTGATGGTGGCTAAGTCACAAATGAATACTTAGTCTAAACAGTCACAGCACAAGGATAAGATTTCCTGAGGTGAGCACTAATAGTGAAACACCAACCTCTCCATTAATTGTGCATGAACTGACACCCATTTTGTTAATGAGCCTTCAGAAGGTAGGTGAAACACCAGGGGTGTGAAGAAAATCTGTCAAGTATGTGGGCTTCTTGAAAATTCAGATGAGGATACGGTGACCTCTGTGCAGAGAAGGGAATCAGAAGCCCAGTGTGCCACCCAAACTGCCTGGAGAGCCTACAGCCGCTTTAAGCAGGAGCTTTAAGTGTCTAGAAGCCGCATCTAGACTGCAGAAGTGAGGGTGTCACCCTAACTGAAGTCTGTAAGAAAAGGCAGTGACAATGTTGCTGAACTGCCCCATTATTAGTATCTTTCATTACCTGAATGTGTAGCTACACCAGAGCTACGGTGAAACAGATACCACACATTTAAAAACAAAACATAGAATCTGTGTTTTGAAAAAGTCAAAAGACAGCAATGCTACAATACACAAAAGTTTATTTTTTTCTTTTCTGGAGGCAAAATATAATAGAACCTAACATCAATGTATTTTGTACAACAAAACAGTTTTTATATGAGAACAGACAATCCATGAAGAGTTTTTAAGTCTTGTAACTGCTTCCCTTTTTTATCATGCTTTCTTGTGGTCAACAAAAAGTTGGCACAGAAGATGTGGTGGCAGTCAGTCAGCAAGCATGCTCCCTCAGATCCTTGTCAGCTGGTGCCACAGGCTGGAGGGCAGGATACTTTCTACTTTTTCCATCACAAAATTTAAAGGGGCAAAGAGGGTGCTGAGAAACTGCAAAGAAATCAGATACACATTCAGATCAAAATCCAGGAGACAATACATCTCAAGAGAAAGCTGTCCAGTAGGTAAGATATTCTTACTGTGTTCATCTGTAAAATCCTCCAGCAAGATAAAAAAGACATAATTCACACATAATGACTTTCAAATTCTTGAACCTTGCATAGACAGAGATTTCTGGATTTTGCAGTAAAGCAAGCAAGAGCCATATTTTTACAAAGATCAAAGTGATGAACTACAAAAGATTTCACACATCTCACATCCTAGATTGAAGCTCATACTGAAGCCACTAAGAGCTCAACCCAAAACCTACTGAAGAGAAAGAGAGGCTTTTTCCTAATAGGGATCTGCCAGACCACCTCATAGAGACAAAAAGTGTGTCTTGATTCAGGTTTTAAATGGTTCAGGGTTATCTATAGATCTGCTCTATACACTGAGGCATCACTTAACTATAATTTATCCTAACATACTCTGCATCACTGACTAAAATTTATCTTAACATCCTCTCCCTGTTACAGAACACAACATTCAAAGAGATTTCAACATATTAGTGTTCAGACAGGCATATGAAAAAAAATCAAGATGGAGAACAGATTATCACAGGAAAAAACCACTGCAGCTACATGTCACAGAACTCGGGTATTCAAAGCACTCCTGAAATACACACTGAAATACATAATAATTTTAATTAATTAATACATTTGAGAACATATTAACTGTGTTTTACATTGCCTGCAATTCAACTCTACACATTACATACACCTATGCTGGGGCCCTACATGTGTATGAGAGAGTAAAGCATTTACGATGCTTATGCATTTTAAAGGCAATAGTAAGCACTTTAATTCTTTTTTTTCCTCTTGGATGTGTTTGCATACAATGCAGACACCCCATCACAGACAACTTGTGCATCATGGGAAAACCAGGTAACACCACCACCGGTAATGTCATTCTCAGTCAAGCACAGGTCAAAGGAAAAACCAACTGAAGCAGAACAGATACTTCAGTTCTGGTGCTAAAGGTCAAGCTGTGTAACGTGAGCCACAGCCGAATCAATGAAACACTGACTTACCTAATCTTAGAGACTGCTCTTTGTGTTTCAAGTGGCTTAGCCTGAGGAGAAGCATTCCCTCTAGTTAAGCTCTGAAGTGCTTAAATAAGTATTTATTTAATTCTGGAAAATGCAAAAGGCTCTTCAGAGGATATCTTCTGCTATTTGAGCAGCATATGATTTATGTGGTAAGCATGTACCATCACATCTACTTGCATAAAACTCAGCTTTGTAACTAGTGCTAATTACATACTTGTTAAATCAATGAAACAAGAATAATTTGCCTGACAGTGACTTTTATAGCAATTCATAGGAATTTTGTTGCTCAAGTAGTTGACTGTATTCTATAAAAACTCAGTAAATTATCTGCAGCTTAAAATAAGCCAAGTTTTTCTCCACCTGGAAGATCAATTGGCCTACAAAATACATTTAAACTCATGGATACCAAAACCTGACCTCCATAAAGTCCAAGCAAAACCTTTGCTGACAACAAGAAGTTGAGGATGCCGCCTACTCTTGTGCAAGGTGATGCGAATAGTATCTGTGCTGGGGCTGTCTGGCCCTTGGAATGCTCCTGGTGCTCATTTCCTCAGAAGCAGATGCCTATCCAGCTTGTTGGCAGCACGCAGGAGAGCTTAGTCAACATGATATACACTGAGGTTTCTTCCTAGGGTTTGGTTCTGCGATTTTTTTAACTGCTTTGCATTTCCTTTTGACTCTTTTTCCAGAGATCAAAAAAACCAGCCCCAGCAGTAGATTAAGAATTCAGGGTGGCAGAAGGGGTGATAGGAGACCTGTTTTCTATTATTGTTTTGTTTGAAAAGAAAACCATCAACCTGGCTATTTCAAAGCTGGCAGAAAGCAGCTTTCTGGTAGCACCTTCTGAATAGCACCACTTGATTCAAATATCTATGTAGAAGTCTCTTTTCAAGCTTTTCCACAGTGTGTGGTGTTTTCATGGAGAAACTGACTATTCAGTGCTCAGTCCTGGTGATCGGATCGATGTGTTCCCTGCCTCAGCATCTGCAGAGGTCCAAGCAGATGAAATAGCTCCCAGGGCAAACTCACCTGCTGAACCGAGGTCACATCCACTACACAGGAAATACTGAGACATATCATGTGAGTGATCTCAGGCAAACAAAGGAATCAGTCAGAAAAATTAGTCTTTCTGAAGTTTGCCTCAGTTTAAAAATTTAACTAGGCAGTACACTTTTAGATATGTCTGTTGACTCAAATTATATAGTGACCTGTTTTAATACATCTCAATTTTATTTAAGATATACTATTACTGTTATCATGTTACAAAAGACCCTGCACTTACACATTTTTAATGACTTCCCAGGTATTGTAACATTTCTGCATGTATAAATGCACATAATGTATCTCATGCTTCAGTTCTATTTGTCTGTGCTTACTAACTAGAAGCTTTACTTGCTCTGATATGCAGAACTGAATAACCCCATACAGAGCCTTGGGTATCTATCTTAATATTAACACCAATGGCAGCTGCACTTACACATCAGTAAGTTTGTGTGTTACACATCAAATAGATCCTTCTGGTCTGATTGCACTCACCAAATGGCTTTAGAACCTGCAAACTCCAAACCATGGAGAAACAATTACCAACATGCCATCAGTGTAACTTTCATTATCTCTCTCTGCAATCCAGTCAGCAACCAAAGCCAGGTGATTTAAGCCCATGAAAACAGTCCATGTTTTTCTCCAGTTCCAGTAGCTCACTGCTGTGGCAGGAGAACTAAGTACAAAATCTCATTATGCTGCCAGCATATAGTCTTTGTTCGGGATGCAAGGCTGATAGACACGGGAACAAGGCTAACAGGGACAGATTTGGGGTCTGCAACTGTGACAGTATAAGAAAATCAAAGATTTGATTGAAAGAGCCGAACAAGGGTCATACATTTCAGTAACTTCAGTAAACGAAGAAAGAAAAAAACCCAACCACTGAATACAAGTAAAGCTTTACAGAGAAGTTTATGATCATATGCCCAAGTTAAACACTTACTGTCTACCTAACACCTAAGTGCACACTCAAGAAACAAGAATGAGTAGTAATATTTCAGGTACATTTCAGCACCTTTTGCTGAGAGAGGAGGTATCTTCTGCTGCTACTGATCTTACCTGCTGTCTTCTAGAGCTAATGAAAGAAAATTCTTGTTGCATGAACCGTTGCTGTCCCAGGCCTCTATCACTCACAGGCTTGGGTTAACAGAAGACCCAGCTCACCTGCAAAGGGAGTCTCTTGCCCTTTGCAAAAGGGTTTGAATGAGTACTGACAATTTGGAACTTGCCAAAACCTTTCAGCCTGGCCTCCTCCACCCCGCTCCCTATACCCCCAAATCAAAAGTACCAAATACATTAAAAACAAACCCAGGACGCCAGTTTGGAAACATGAGACCTAGAACAGAGACAAATATATTTGAGAAAATATATTACAATGGAAGATATTCAGTATTTACTGGAAAAGGAATTATTTACTATCCTAGAGCTTTTCTGTTAGTGGATTTTTCATTTCCTAGCATGCTGGAGAAATGATGTTCTTCGTTTTGCAAAGAAAAAGGTTTAGTTTAGAATAATTCATGGCTCTTCCCCCTCATCCTCCAAAATTTATTAATCCTTGGTGGATTAAAAAAAATAGAATTAGGAGAGACTTTTCAGATGTAGTTCAGAAAAGTTATGAGGGAAATATTGAGACTACTTCCTCCTTGGCAGTTCAGAGAAAAAACACAGAAATTTGTCCTGGTTAACAGTACACTCTATTTCTGCTCATACTGAGAGTTTCTATTGCATCAGAAATCACAGCAGCCATTATGACTCTACATAAAATAGAGGGGTTCTGCAAACTGTTACTCGTTTATTTTAGTGGATGATATATGAAAATACAGATACTCACTTCTCCCACCAAGCCCTTTCTGTTGACAAAATCACAAGACATCAAACCTAACAAGAGAGCCATATAAACCAGAGAAGACAAAAAGCTGTGTCTAACTGATTAGCAACCCAGACAGTTGAGCAGATGCCCCCATGCTCAGATATGGACTGATGCTTCTGAATATGCAGGTATTTAATACCTGGCAGTATTTAGCTCAGCTTTTCCTGCAGTGGTGTCTTTATTACCAGAAGGGAGCAGCAGCAGAGAATACTCACAGCTTTTGCGAAGACCCCCATAAGTTCTGGGAACTGATGTGTCAGGAGGGCGAGCATGGCTGTGAAAGAACAGAGTCCAGCAGTGAAGAGGATGAAGAAGGGAAGCTCTTTCTTGGGATAAACTGAAACTTCATGAAATGCTGTAGAAAAAGATATGAGAAGGGGAAGGCATTATACATTGAAAAAAAAATCAAAACACCACACCAACCAAAACCAAACCAATGTTCTTATATACTTTAAACAACCAGAGACACACAAAGATGCTTTTGAAGGACAAAGAGGATGGAAGGTCTGACACAGCTAAGGACATTATTGTTGTGTCCATTGCCTCTGACAAGTAATTCTCTCTAAAGATCTTATTTCTGGTTTACTCTGGCATTGCTTTTGTCTGCCTTGTGTCAGCAATAACTATAATGCAGCCTTGCAACAGCTAATCCCAGAAAACAGACTTAGATACAAAACATCAGGTTTTTAAATGTACATCATTAACCAACCCCATGGCTGCAGGTTTGCTAATGCTGATACACAGAATGCAGAAACACATGCCCAGGAGCAGCAGTGAGCCCAACCATATGGAAGCATTGCTGCAGACCAGTTAAAGCAGGCTGTAAAACTACAGCCTTTGTAACTGTAAATTCTCAATATTCTATCTGCAGAGCAAGAAAAATCATCCTAAAAGCAGGACATATAGGCACGTACTTTAAAACCTGGAAATTAAATGAACAGTGAATTTTTAAGATGTTTGTTAGTATATACTGATAGGAATACAGAAATTTCCTTCAATCTGGTATAAAAAATCCTTCACTGGACTTTGGAAAAAGCAGCACTGGGATAACTAAACGGGTTAGAAGAGGATAATGAATATTTTACCAGAAGGATAAATCCCTTAAATTTTTATGGCAGCTCAGATTCAAGGTGAAAAGTCTTCTGGGTTGGCAAAAGGTTGGGTGGGGTCTTACCTGTCTGTTTCACTCCTTCAGTTTAGAGCTAGGTCAAGATAAATGCAAACTTTGGAACATTTTTTTCTCATATAGGACCAACCTCCTCAAGGCTTCCCATATACCCAAATCCTATGGCTATTCATATATATGAAACACTACTCTTCCGTTTTGCCTACTTTCTTTGCTTCAGTGATCAGCTCTCATCTCTTAGTACTTGCAGAAAACATAAACACAGAGTAATCCAGCAACATGGCAGGACAACGTTCATGACTGCATTCACCCAGAGTGGAGTGGTTCTCAAAACCAGAAGCAGGAATTTGTAAGAGTTTGAATTAAAATATTAAAACCTAAAAACACATATGACTCTTACGTCTGCTAGTTTGATCAGTTAAAAAAACAAAAGTAGGGATAGATTACAAACTCTCTTTGATTTAAAATAAATTTAGAGATCAGAAATACTAAAACATGGACTTTGTAAGTCCAGGATCTCTTGTGCTTTTCTTGCACTGCTTTTTCACACAGGTTCAACCCTGGTTGTTTCAGTCTGTTACCCAGTCAGGGCAAAAGTTTTGTAATTGATATATTTAATTTGGAGAGCCTATCAGATTGTTGTGTTCTGATATAATTCCAGCTGACACTCCCATACAACAGGCACAATTACAGGGTGTGGACAGGTATGTGAAGCCCCTCAAACCACCTGTGTCTGTCACGGTATGCTAAACCCTTCCCTCCTCTAACCTAGGAGATTTTGCAGTGAAAGGCATTTCCCCGTAACTGCCGGAGCAGAACGCACTGCCTGCAGACGCTGTTACAGACTCCCGCTGTTAGCTTGTAACATCTGACAAGAACGATTAGTTTTGCATCTAAAAAGAGAATGCTGAGCTATTCTGCATGGCTTTGTCATTCCTGAATCTCCTGACACTCCGCCCTCCCCAGCTCAGCATCCCTCTGAGTAAAGCACACAGAGCACTCCAGAGGTGTTGTTATAATTAGGATGATTATAATGGGGTGGGGAGATACTGTCAGTTGCCAAGGATTTCTGCGTAATATCAGCAAGAATGTGCTGTGAAGGAGAGACTTGCAATGAGTGGATTTTCGCTGTATTATTCGCACCTAATGTTTACTCATGTAGGCTTATAAAAAGAGGCAACACCTTTTTCAGCCCAAACCAAAGAGGTTCTGAAGGAAAGACTACAAAGGGTGCAAATGCCCTCAAAAACCAGCCTTCCCAGTAGAAGCAGGCTTCATTTTACTTGTTCCAGAACAAATTTTTCTTTATTCCTTCTTTGGGAGAAAGGTGAGAGAAGAATCTTCTTCCTTGGATCAACTTTTATTTGCCTCCTCTGCCCTGACCCTGCAAACCTGTGTGTGTTCCACTTGTGCTCGCACTAAGTCCCACAGAGAGAACACATATGGGAATGAAGTGTAACTGCACGATTGGCTGCTTTGGCTCTTCCTCTGCATTCTTGTGCTTCACTGCATGCACTGCAATGAGTCTCATTAGCTTGGACTGTAATGCTTCTTGAGGGCTGAATGTCTCTTTATAACCAAATCTGGGAACACTGCTGGCACTTTCCTAACACGCGCCATAAACCCACATAAAATTGATGGAGATGACTTCACATCAATCTCTTCATAATAGTACACACGCCGTAACATGAAGAAAACCCTTTCTTGCTATTTAAGACTGTTTTTTTCGGAAAATATAAGCACAGCCTGTCACGAGTACTAGCTGCAGTAATGATCCAGCTGTCCTCAAGCAAGTTGGATCCTGCCTCAGAATTTATGTAGCTAGTGTGTCTACCAAAGATTAACAAGGCTGTGACACTGTGCTCTTGGTTTGATGGGATGGTAACCCAGATGAAAGACCAGTGTCTTGGCAAGAGAGAACAGCAAGATCTAACTGATTTGGATCTCTCTGGTAATCTCCCTCCCTGTCTGTAAGCTGTCACAAATAATATATATAGCTAATTGCTATGAACTATGCTGAGCAGCTGCCTCTTGAACCATCCCAGGAGCTCCAGAGGCTCACTGTCAATCTGGTTATTCTAATCCAGTGTACTCAATTTAAAAGGCATCAAAGGAGACCAGTGCTGCAAGACTCGGGTAAACAATTCTTCGGTGTCAATCAAAAGAAAAGGGTTGAACATACATGGTAGTAGTTCTCTATCTGCAGTTTCTGTACAAATAGGGTAAGGGTAGAAAAGATGTCCTTTTTCCAGTGGATAGGGGATCATTCTGAAAGCTGAAAAGAAAACACAGTGTGTAAGTTACTGTGAGTGCGGCAGTCATAGTTAAAAATACTTGCAATTCTGAAAAAGAAACATAGACAAGACATTGGTATTTGGTTGCATGCAAACAGCATATGAATTGCTTAATGAAATGCCGAAGTAGAACTCTACATTGAGCTGTTAATCACAGAAAGTCCTATGTTTTATTTTTATTCTTGAGATAATATTCATGAATGTCAGGTGAGACCATGTTACAAGGACAAACAAAAATGTTTGCATAATCAAAGCCCATTATACTTCCAAGTCCATAGCCAAATTTACACATTTTGTCTTAGGCTTTTAGGCTGCAGAATTTTTAAATTTCAGGGGAATGAAGCGTATCTGACACAACAGGTATAGCCTACAAAAATGACCGGCCAAGCCTGTAAATTCAGACCAATGCTCACAGTTTCTGTGCATCAAGAATAATAGAAGTTTTTCATGGAAAAAATACACTACTTTTTTTACATCACACTCCAGCAAGCCAGGTAACAGTGATGACATGAGCTTGGAGGACCAGTTTTCCAACACAGTCATGATTTCATTTTCTATTTGGCAATCAAAGATTAATACTAAATTATTAAACCCAGGTTCCTCTCATGCATTCTTTCTAAATGCAGTAGACCAAGTCAGGTTTCCAATATAAGTCTTCAGGTCATGGATTAAATAATACTTTATCTTATGAATTTTTAAAATTAAAAATAATAACAGAGAAGGAAGGAAATGGATTACTAAATCTTGACGATGCTGATGTCATAGGCCATCTGAGTGTGGTTTATGGAAATATCAGAATACTTGACTGAAATATAGCTTTGCAATCAAGGCATCTTTTTCCATTATCCTATATATTATTTTCACTGTTAAAATGTCATCAATGTGTTATTCTCACTACTCCTATGAACATCAATCACTGAAGCAATATTTTCCCCAACAGATGTCCTAGAAGCACTGTACACTTTAGTTGTTAGGTCCAGCCCACTGCCACACAGTAACACTCCATTATCTCTCACTCACAAGGCAACTTAAGAATTTGTTTAAATACACACGCCTCCAATATTTTCAGCTGTGCACATTGCATTTGAAATTATGTTAGCTGTATTTTTTGTGAAATCATATCATTGTATTTTTTCTTGATTGCTGCATTTAAAGCAATAGTAAAGAAGGCAGAGATCCTGAGAGATTGTAAACCAACCTGGGCTGTAATGCTCTTCCAGCATTAACCACCCCTCTCCACCCAAAAAGCCAAGTACAATAATCCAAGCTGTGTATGATCTTAACACAAAACAAACTTGAGTCTGTACAAAAACATATGTGGAATGATGTTCAATGCTCATTTCTTCTGAATCTGTAACACAAGTTTTTCCTTCCAATTTGGCTTAATATTGCAACAGACAATCAAGCCTCCTGTGCCTTATTATAAGTCACAGTAATATTAAGATTTTAATCAAAATAAATTGGGAGGTAAAGATGTTATTTTTACAAAGCAAGTAAAAAATGTCTGGATAGATTTTACTCAATTTAAGCAGTCATGGTTGACATGAGACCATGGGCTACTTACAGCAAAACAGCTTTATTTAGCAATGTCATCAGCCATGGAAGGAAGTGCTTTGGTTCATCTGGATCAGTTTGTGTCTACGTAGGTGCTTCTCTGCCTTACTCCTAAGGTATTATCTGATCCTATTTTACATTAATGGACTCAGGTAGCACAGAGGCAGTCTGCCACTCACCCATGTACTCACTGCAAGAGCTACTGAAGCATTTGGGAACCCCTAGGTTTCTCTTCTTCATGCAAACAGCAGGAATTTTGACACAAGTTTAGAAACCAATAGGGACGAACCCTCACCCCAGACACTTCTGAAAGTTGGTTACACTTTCAAACTACAGACCTCCTGTACAGAGAACCTGGGCCAAACACAGAGGTGGCGCTTGGACTTTTACACTTGTACTACGAATAAAATACCTACAAACACATAGAAAGTGAGGGCAACTGATCATGTATTATATGTACACTGTTGGTTAAAACTAGTATTTAATTACATTTAACTTCTCTGTCATGTCTTTGCTGGTTTTCACTTATTTATGCAGAGATGCCAAGATATAGACCAAATGTTATGATTATTGGACTAGACACTGTAAAACCATTAAAACCCGTGGTTGTCTTCATGCGTGAGCAAAATTTGAACAAAAAATTTGAGGATGTGTGCACTGTTCGTATTTTTCTGAAATCACTGTATAAAATGAATTATGGATTTTTCTGCAGAAGTTATGCAATGATACTCATTTAGATCTTTATAGTCTATTATACAGCTATTAGCTAATAAATTATGTGGTCGGATTGATGAATGTGGAGATAATAAGAAGGGGAATGTAGTTAGATGAGAATTCCCTATGTTGGGTTCAGGCACAGATGACTCATTTCCTATGTGGCAGGAGGACTGCAGGGCAGGCAGACTCCTGTGCCAAAACCAGGCCCTGGTACAAAGCCCTTTAGGGGCTCCCCAGCCCGACAAAGCAAAAGATCTGTTCAGGATTCCCTGCAAAATACTGCTTTTACTGATGGAATAATGAACCCTGGGCTAAAGGACTTCTGCAATAACCCAGAAGAGAAGGAACACTGCATAAAAGCAAATCACGGGAAAAAAAATAAGCCATTGGGAAAGAACGTATGACAAAGAAAATAATAGATTGGGGGAAATAATGGGAGAAGAGCTAGCAGATGAGACAGAGAACAATGCAGCAGAACAAACCCCAGGCAGCACTGGTAGGGATTACTGAACAAGGTGTTCTATACACCTAGAAATAAAATCAGTGCATCCTCAGGGAGCCTATATTGCAAATTAGGCAAGTTCATGTCATTTCATACTGTAACTGTGATTGTAAATCACTTTTACACTGGAGGTATTAAGTACATTTCTATAGGAATTATCATGGTAACGAAGTATCTTTTCTATCAAAGCTAAATGAGGACAAAAAAATGGCAAAACACATACACAAAAAGTTGGTATAATAACATATAGAGAGCATGAAAAGGAACAGAATAAAGCAGAGCAGAAATGGGGAACTAGATTACATAAAGCAAAAAACTGCATCAGAAAAAAGGCCAACAAAAGTTGATTATAAACTGTACTTTTAAATTCTCTGAAACCTGGTAAAAAAAACCACATCTCAAAGACAGGATAAGATATATTTATGGTTAATATATGACCTTTGGAAATCATGTACTCCAACCTCCAACTCAAAGCAGGGTCATTTCCAAGTTAAGCTGGATTGCTCAGAACTATGTCAAGCTGAGCTCTGAGTATCTGTGGGGCTGGAGATCCCACAGATCCCTCTCACTGTGAAAATATGTTTCTCAGATCTGGATTAAATTTGTCTGGTTTGAACTTGTGTGTATTGCTTGTTGTCTTTATGCTGGGTTGTTCTGTGAAGACTGTGACTCTTTTCCATATCATCTCTCTGTTGGGTGGTGGAAGACAGCAACTGGATCGTCTCTTCACCCACCATAAGACTTCTCCAAGTTGAACAAAACTAGCTTCCTCAGGATTTTGTGCAATACCACATATTCCAGTCCCCTATGCTTCCCAGTAATCTTTCAATGAATTCACTCCAGTTTGTCAGTTTTAAAAAAGTAATAAAATACAGTATTGCTTTATATTACACATTAATATATATCTGTCTATAAGGCACACTCATAATCTCCAAATATCAGAGCATTCACGGAATCACAAAATGGCGTGGGTTGGAAGAGACCTTTAAAGATAATCCAGTTCCAACTCCACTGCCATGAACAGGGACATTTTTCACTAGACCAAGTTGCTTGAAGCCCCATCCAACCCTGAACACTTGAAGGAATGGCAGCACATCCACAACTTCTCCGGGCAACCTGTTCCAGTGCCTCACCACCCTTATTGCAAAGTATTTTTTGTTTATGTCCAATCTAAACATACTCTCAGTTTAAAACCATTCATTCAAATGATGACAAACAAATCTCTACAACCCTGGAATGAAATAAGTTAAATTACTATTATCTCCTTATCCATGAGCAAGAAAATATGTCTCAAAGAGGTTGGAAAATTTTGCTCAGTATTACACAGCAAACACAATCAAGACTTCAAACGCCTTTTACTCATTAAATTAAGTTTGCGTTTTCAGTTCAAATTTCAACTATTTCAATGCTGGCGAGGACGTAACTGGTGTCTAAAATTCTCACATACTATACTTGACAAATAGTATTACTTTTTTCATGATATTCAATAAAAATATTTGATTAGCTCCTCTGTAAGAAAGAGGATTACTTACTGCCTTCCCATGTACAGTGTAAGAGGTTCAATGCCCCCTCTACTCTTTTCCAGTGTTGAAGATGAAAGAAAGCATACGCTATTGCTTCACTGTCCCCTCTCTTCAGAATATGTTCAGGGGGCAGAATTAGGCTTTTCATTTCTAGTAGATACTGAAATAAAAAAGCAGAGCACAATTATTGCTGAGGTAATACAAAACACAGAAAGCTGACTGCAATTCTATATTGCACACTGAAAGTTCTGTTTCCCTAAAGCACTTTTTCTCATAAGGTTTCAACAAATGTGTAACATCACCAACTGCACTTGAAGACATCTACTGCATTATTCCAAAGACTAAGATATGCTGTCAGATGGTTCTGCTCTACAGCAGCAGTATGGGGACTACAGAGAAATTCAAAATGAAACATCTCTCTTACTGAAGGAGATAAGGGCTCAAATGGGAAAATGGAATTTAAATACAAGAGCTTTTTAATTAAAAACGTTTATAATAAAATGAAGATGAATTTAAGCATTTTGATGCACAAAGTCTTTCTAAAAGGAAACATACAGCACTCATGGTTGGCACACAGGTTGCTGCGTTTACTGCGCTGCAAGGTCTATGAATATGCAAGCTTGACAGCCAGCTAAGTAGCCAAGAACAAATTACAAAGTAAAAATGTTACAAAATATAACAAGTGCCTGATTTCCCGGGGTAGGGCGGGGGTAAAAGTACAGGACCTTTAAGCTTGCTACTAGAAACAGTTGTTGAATGCCTCCTTAAAATTAAAAGTAGCACGGACTAAACCCACAAGCAGTTTTCACAGAAAATTTCCCCATAACGGGCTCCCCCCACCAGATGCAGATGAAACACACAGAGGGTTCATGATGCAGGAAAAGATAGAGGTCTCAGACATTATCTGATCAGGTGATTTTCCTTCCTCCTCAATCCATGAATTAGACAGACAACTAACACTAGTTCACCAGACATCACTGGATGTTACTACATTCCAGTTAGTGGAGGGGAAAGAAACAGCAGAAGGTAAAGATATACCCCTTGTTGGCATCCTTTACAGGAAAAGGAGTAACAGACAGAAAACAAGCTGCTGAATCAGCTCCTGTTGTGAGTTCTCCTGAGGAAAGGAACATTTCCCAGCTGCGTGCTGACTGCTTTTCCACAGCGCAGGGAAACTCGCGCTCTCCCAGGATGCCCAAGATCCAACGTTCTCCCCACCAGACTGTTCAAGTTAACACAAAAGGCGGCGGGTGAGCCAGGCCCTAGCACAGGACAAGGTTGGGAAAGGAAAGGTATGGCTAACCACTGGCAATGACGGAGGGAGTGTGCAGCGCCTCCATTTCCCCCTGTGCTACAGCCTGCGCTGGGAGGAGGGCTGCGGGACCTAGGGACTGACAACTTCCGAAGGCAGGCACCCACGAGGAGGCAACCTGGCACCGGAGGGAAAGGGAGGCATGGGCAATGCCAACCTTGCACAACCCCCGGTAAATCCTGACACTTGGGAACAGGATGTGCTGGTGCAGAAAAGAAGGCAAAAACAAAGAATGTGCATTGAAAGTCAGCCTCGTGGAAAGGAAAAGAAAAGGGCAGAGGGAAATGAGCACCCATAGCATAATTTTGTGGAGGATGTCCTAGAGCATGTCACCCTTTTGTCTGAAGGAGCTGTCAAACAGGTAAAAGATTTGGAGAGCTCATGATGAAAACAGAGAACTGTCAATCCTGGGGAATAAAAAAAGACCTCAAAGAGAAATCACATGTTTCTGATGTGGGTAGCTATTTAAGGAAGAGAAACTGAATTAGCAGTGGGAGTAGTTGAGTGTGATACCTGGATTTTCCCAAAAGCCTTTCTGAAAAATCTGAGCGAGCTGCAGAGCAGGTGGATTAATGGAAGAAGTTGCAATTTAGTAGGCAGTCCAGGGGATTAAGGGTGGTAGAGAGAACAGAATAAAGAGTTGACAAGAGGGAGGGAGCTGCCAGACTTACACGGATAGAGCAAACATTCACTGCCCTAATGAATGCCTCATCCTTTTAAAAACACACATTATATCTGTTGAGCAGAAGGGAATACAGCTGCAAGAGCTGCAGATTTCTACCTGTTTTATTAATTTAGAATGTTAACTCTTATTTCCATATTTTCTGCAAAATTAATTAAGAAAGTAAGTTCTCTAATTTCAGCCAAAGGAAGAAACATAAATAAACCCAATGACATGTCACTATTAGTAGGGAAAGAAAAACCAGGAAGGGATGGTGTATTTCTAGGAGCGTTAAAAGAAAACTTGTTATTTTGATTCTTATGTATTGCTTGTTATCAGCAATTAAAAAGAAATCAAGTGGAAATACCAGATGGAAGGATATATATATCTTGACACATGCAATCAAGTTTAGTCCTCACTCAGTTGACTTTTCAGTCTGCAGTTTTCTCAGTTTCAGAAAAAAATTATTTTTAGAAGTGCCTCAGATGAAAAATGTGAAACCCTCCTCCCTCGTTACTGTATCACAGCTACCTTCCTGAACAAAAAGTCCATAACCTGGTTTGGTGATACTCAGTAAGACCCACACACAAAGCTGATAGGTGGCTCAAGACCCATTTGTGACTCATACATGTTTTTTTTTATGCATAAATGTCAGCCACACCTCTTGGGCCTACAAACTGTCAATTAATTTATTTGGAGGCATTTCCAGCAGGAACACTGACTGTACACAGCCCCAGAGAGACCCTGTCTAGAACACTTTGTACAGTTCTCATCAGGCACATTCCAAAACAAAAAAGATCAAATTTCTCAAGTACACAAAGAAATGGTTTTGGGAGATGGCACCTGAAGGCCCCCATCTACTTAAGTTCTCTGAGTATTAGTAAAAGGTACCAAAAAGCTGCCTAGCTGTAAGTAGGGCTTGATTACTATGGAAGGAGAGTTATGACTGTCCATGACAATTAGGATGGTCTTGATTACCTAGAATATCATATCCATTGGTGCACTGCTGTATTTTCAAGGCGAGTTCAAGAGCCCAGAGGGCATTTGGGTTCCTGGAGGTTTTGCTGGCAGGGCTAAGGGTCTACCTGGAGACAGCCAAGGGCAGCCCCCTTTTTGGTAACTGCAGGCTACTGGTCCCGGATCTTTCAGAGGCAGGACTGAGCCCCAGCAATCTGCTGGGTTTCTAGGAGGTTATCTGTGAAACCAACACAGTCCCCCTGAAACATTTTGTATTGCACAAGCAAGCAAATTCCAGTCAAATGAACTCTATCATAAAAAAAAAAAAAAAAAAATCTTTCTTTAAAAACCATCCAGTGAACTGCAGTCCTCATGCTGCCCATATAACATGTGAACTACAGTCCTGATGGACTACTGCATGCAACAAACATCTCCAGCTCTTGGAAAAAATCAGCCAAAGACATCTGACTGTAGTTTCCAAGAGGCTGCTATTGCACTTCATCAAAGGTACTATACTAGACAGGTACAGGCTTCTCTTAAGCCACCACAGACTTCGGGGTGGCAATCTGACTATTCATAGCTCAAAATTTCCAAAGGTCTTATTCTAGAACACAGCCCTTGTTGTTACAGGACTAACAGGGACACAAAATTCAATCACACCACAAAAATTCATACTAGTAACCTACATCTTTTGACAGACTCCCTATTATCTCTAACTCCTGATACACTGGCATCCACCCAGACTGAACCACAAACTTCACAATTTAAGTAATAAAACTTTAATACCTTATCAATCCTTTGAACGTGCAGGAAAAGAGGGGAGCCCTCTGTCATCCTGACAGAACTCTAAACTCAAGCATGGTTCCACTTCAGAGGGAGAATCAAACAACAGACTAAATAAGAAACCTAGCTAAAAGCTAGGCATTCGTGGAGGAAATTTGGATGCTAAGACCTACATACCTCCAACTGCATTTGTTTTTCAGGAACAAATGAAGAAGTTTAATTAGAACAAGAAATAAAATGCCGTCACCATCTGGCCTTATCAAGTTCCTTTAAAAAATTAACCAGCTCAGAAACAAATAGCCTAGAAAATTTCAGCCAGAATGATCTCTTCATTTCTGTGGCCAGTGACAGGACTTGTTGAACACTGGAACAGGCTCCCCAGGAAGTGGTCACAGCACCAAGCCTGATGGAATAAGCTTTTGGACAATGCTCTTGGGTATACAGTGTGACTCTGGGGGATGGTGCTGTGCAGGGCCAGGACTTGGACTTGATCACCCTTGTGGGTCCCTTCGAACCCTGGGATTTTCTTTAATTTGATGATTCTATGACCCAGCCTCAATGAAGAAAATATTGGAGTTGCACAATGATTTCTGCCATCATGAGACAGCTCAGTCAGCCCTTTGCCACTGCATTGTTCTGGCTTGGATTATTTTTTGGGGTTGTCTTTTTTTTGCTTTTTCTGATCTCTCTTTTCCCTCTCTCTCTAACCTAACCTTTTTTTTTGTCAAAGACCTATGTTTAAGAGTTACAAGTGTAACAGTAGTTTTCATGTATGTCTACAGAGGGCTTCTGGGCCAGTTACACAGCATTGTGATAGACGTAGCTCAGCTACAGCCATTCTGTACACATACGGGAATGTGCTTTAATGAGCATTTGGAGAGTGATAATGGACCTTGTATACATGAAGTGCAACAGGGTGGAATTTATACTTCTCTTGCTTGAATCGATCGAATATGCATTATCTATTTCACAATATTGACAGTTCTCTGGCTCCTAATGCTCTCCTGTTGGGAGTGCTTTTAGCATTCCACATTACTTCAGTGACCTTTTATAAAATAAATCAACCTAACTCACGCAGGTTTCCTTCTTTTCCTCAACTGTGCAATCTGACTCTGAAATTACAGCTCAGGTCGCAAACAGGCAACAGTCACTCCTGCACCTGCGACAGCATCCTTCCAGGCCAGAATATGAGAATTTAACATTGTTTGAACAGGAACTCTCCTCCTCCCAGTGGGATGAACAGCATAAGCTTAAGAACATTCCAAAATACTGGTTTCTACATGCCCAGTGAAGCCACATTTAGATCACCTTTCAAATTCTCATTGAATTGACGGTAATTAAGAAGTTTGGCCTTTCTGCTGGAAATACAACAACAAATCACTGTCTCACTGAAGAGTTAAAAACTCTCTCCAACATATCTCAAATAGTTTCTCTGTAATATCATGGGGTGTGTGGAACAGAATAATTTCCCATCTGGTCTATGAATTTGTTTGCATTATTTGTTTCTATTAGCAACTACAACTTACTAGAAACCACACAAGCATATGGACAGACACAGTTCTTGCTAGGAAAATCAAAATAAATAAGAAAAAATGAGAAGGGATGCAACAGAGAACAGAGGAATCTTTAAAAGTACTTAAGTCAGTGGTTTGTTACACCCTTTAAAGAGACTGTTTATAGACAAAATTGGCATTTATTAAAGTAATACCAATATTTAAGTTATCTGATTGAAATGCAACATACTTCAACAAAGACTCTCTTCAAATCAGCTCCTGGCATACATACAAACCCATACAACTGTGCGCAGGACATCCTTTTGACTCACTTTTAACAATTGGATATATGGACCATGATCTTTTTTCTCTCTAATGAATACCTCTAGTCTCATACATCACAGAAAGAACAGGGGTGCTTCTCAGTAGAAGTTTGAATGAAGGGAAAGAGCTCTGCAAATCAGTTCAGGGAGGGTGTTCCACAACTGAGAAATGTCCAAGAGACAGCTGTGGTAGCTTATCAGCATTAGCTTTTTGTTGTCCTGTTACATACAAGTAGGGAAGTCCCAAACACATATAAATAATATTGATGAAATCGTGTGTCTGTGTATACATACACCTTTTTCCACAATCACTCCACAAATTATGTACTTTTCATGATATAGTATGTACATACAAACCCCTCTGGAATTACAGCTTCAGTGGCAATACAACCCTCTCTGTTTAACTCTTAAATTTTTGTAGTATGTTAAATGATCTGTCACATTTGTAGTTTATTTCTTCCTCACTCTGAACAAAAGACTCATTAATGTCTAAATCTTAGAGAAGCTCTGAACACACACTGGTTTTGTTGCCCTGTTAGATTTCTTGTGATGCTGCTTGCTGAAACTTATCCCCATTTCATTAAAAACAAATGGGATATGACTTCAATTACAACCGAGTGGAAACTAAGGTGAAATATCCACACAGTGTGTAAAATTATAACCAAAACTGAACTTTCACACCCTAATATCCTTTAGCTAATAGCAGCAGGAATGAGTGTGAAATCAGCATTGCTGTATATTAATCTGTTTTAGGCTATTATGTTTTAATGTTAAAATATGAACTGAAAGAACCTCTGGAGTCTGCTCCTATTACTACCTCGTCATCCGGGTAATTTATGTTTCACAATGATTTTCAATTTCAGAGTGTCAGACTTTGAAAAATAGAGGGAATCAGTTAACAGCATGAACTTAAGGAGGAAAATGACTGAAATTTCTTTAAATCAAAAGTTGAGAAAATAATAGAGAATCTGCATTTCACACAGGGGCATCTTTGTGAGAGAGAAAATTCAGCCTATTACTGAACAGCCACCTAACCAGAAGCTGCCTAGAAAGGAGGTCATAAAGGATGCATGAAAGTTCTCATCTACAAGAAAAGCAGGATCTTGGAGATCTGGAAGTGCAGAGGTTATGGAGCAAATGCCACAACTTACAGTAAAGTGGATTTTGAAAAGGAGGTCATACCAAAGAACATCAAGGTCTTAAGGAAAAACAGAAAAAAAAAATGTAGTAAATGAAGACTTGGCCTCAGTTTCATGGCAGTGCAGAGCCTGGAAACAGTAGCGGGATGAACATTAGGAGCATGCACAGAAGTGGAGGCCAGTGCACCAACTATCTCTGTCCCTGAACAGTGAATAAAGCAGTCCCAGAAACAGACAGACTAGAAAAACTGACCTAAAGCAAAAAGATCCCCACCCAGAGTAACTGATGGGAGACATAAATGCAAAGCCATTAATTTAAAGAGGGTGGAAACACTGTGTGTTAATATGGGAATGTTAGTATGCAAACTGCTTTAAGAGATTGTGACGGAAACATTTATCAATAGCATGGAGATAAGTGAGGAAAATGGAACAGGCTCCCAAGGACTGCTCATGACAAGCTAAACTGGTATTTTTCCTTGGCAAGATCTCTAACTGGGCTTCCGTAAAACATTTAGAAAGGTTCATCCAGAACAGCACTGCGCTAGAGAGTTAAACTGGCAACTGGGCAGAAGAGAAATACCAATGGTTGTGTTGTTGCAAGAACCATTGGGATGGAAGAAACTGAACAGAGAAGGCCTGGAATTAAGCTATTTAGTATCTTCCTTTTATAGAACAGCACAAAAATAGAAGCTCAGCAAATATTACAGAAGGACTCATTCTCACCTAAACTTCGTTGTCTAAAAATCAGGCTTCTACTAGAAAAGAGTTGCTCCTTTAATCGTCAGTATAGAAACACTGAGGAGGAAAAGTCTGTCTAAAGATGTCTAAGACAGTTCATTCTTTCCACTGCCTGTAGAGGAAATCTAGATGATTTTTTTAAGCAAACAGCCTAACTTTCAGACAGCTACACCATGCTATTTCATGGTTGGCATAACAGACAAAGCTCACAGAGAAAACATTTAATTCCCGCAATGCATGAGAATTAACTTTCTGCAATTCATGTGTACATAGGGAAGAGGGTTTGGGTTTATCTTGACCAGACCTGGTGTTCAACTGTACCTAATGAAGAGGCTCCCTACATTAACACATCCCATTTTTCTGCTGCTTACATTCAAGGGCAGCACTAGCCCGAAGGTTTGTGAGGCGAAGTTCAGAGGCCAAAAAGGTCCAATTGCCAAAAAAATCCACCTTTAGCCTTCAGCAACATTCTTACTGCTGAGATACAAACCTCAGAGAGCAGATATGGGAATTACAACACGAATACATTTTTTTTTTTTACTTTGCAGTTCTCAGCAATTCTTCATCTCTGAGCTTTGCATTCTCAGAACTTAATGATAGGTTGCTGCATAAGAATTACTAATGCAACTTATATGAAGCACACCATAAACCCAAAGACGGGTTCTTTTGTACAGCATGCCAAAAAAATTTCTTACATATAATCATCAGAACAAATATAATATGCTACACCTTGATCTAGAAGATCTTTAATGACTATTTTGCAAATAATAATCTATCTTTATGCATGATCTGCCTGCAGCACACCATTTGGTGAAATCCACATCAGCTAAAATTTCAAGTTGCACAGTCCTGAATGCGACATAGCAAACGGAAAAACTGTGCATACTATCAGCTTTTTGCCCTTTCCATTGTTTACTCTCTTTTCCACAACATCACTCATTATTCTAACACAAAAATCAGGAGTTATATCCTCAGCGGTGTTAGAGCCACAATAATGTTTTCTCAATACTCACTTTTGGCACATGTGGATTAAATTCTACTGCTCTGTGAATAGCTTCAACTGCATTCATCTCCGCAGTACTCAGCCCTCGCCTTGAGGCAGCCTCTGGAGAAAATCTACAAAAGCAAAGAAACAAACACATTAGGTCAGAAATTCTAGTAAGAAAATGTCAGAAAAGTAACCTAGAACATGGGCCCATGTAACCAAACTGAGTAATTTTCCTATGCTCTCCAAACTTCCATAGCAAGTGGAAACTCTGAGTGATCTATTACATCAAGGCCAATAAAAATCCCAGCAGAAGCGGAAAGCATGTTTGTATCTAATCATGGCAGAAAGTCATGTTCAAACAGTCCCTTCTCTGTCACTAATCTAAATTTGCTCTAGGTACCTTGCTAGGGGCATATTCAAGGCTGAAATTGCAGAAGAAAAAAAAAGAAAATAAAATAAAAAAATAACAAGACCAAAAAAACCCCCCAAAAAACAATGCCAAATTCTTGTTGGAGGGTTTCTATTAAAAACATGTTTGGGGAAGTTTTGGGAAGGTTCCCAACCCAATGCCCCTGGGTCAGGTTGAGATGGAAACACGATGCAGCAGCAGTAGCAGGTGGTCTACTGGCTGCAGCACCATTGAGGGTAGCATGCCCAAACTGTGGGCAAATCATCTGCCCCAGTGAGTAAAAAACCAGACCATGCAATCTCTTTCTCACCTCACACCCCACGGCTAACTCCAGAGCTGTACTTGGCAGGCAGACACCACAGGGAAAGCTGTGACAACCTTAGCCCTGCCCTCCCAAGCTGGAGTCGCTGTGTAGGGAGGAAAGATGTTGCAGTAGGTACTGGCGATCTACAGGATAAAAAGAATGAAAGAAAATTACTTAGATCTTGATGTGTACATACACTTTAAAAGCAAAAACTGTCAGGATGTCAGTCAAGAAAATGGCTTTCCACTCCACTTGCTTTTCAACTCTATGGGGCATTCGACCCTCAGGTGCACAGACACAACTCTGCCTGAGATTTGTGTGAAGGCATCTGAAAGCAGAATGGGGATTTTTGAGCTCCATCTCACAAGGAGCTGAGCACCCTTTCAGAGTGGGCCAGTACTCTTGAGTCCACAGGCATCAAATAGATGTGCTCAGCACCTTGGAAGGTTAAGGCCCAAGAGAAAAACATAAAAGGAAGGAACAGGTATTTGTGCCTCTCAAAATATGAACGTTATCTACCTCCCAGGATCCCTGACATAATAATGCTAAATCCACCTGCCGCTATTTAATTAGATGAGCAGTCTGCTGACAGCACTTGTAAAATGACATTGTTACTAGTGCATCCACATTTAGTTTTTACCTTTTTGTGGTCAGGTTTACACAAAGTTGAAAAGGTTCAGCCACACAACCCTCTTCAGTTGAGTCTTCACTATACTATCTAGGAAGCCAAAGCTCACCCAGACAGTATATATAAAACTGAAACAAGAACTGAATTTATGCTATTTCTCTTCTTTTCTTCTTCCTTAGCATCTCAAGAGCAATGTTTTATCACTACAAATATTTTTTTATATAAAGTAATTTTATCAATTTACCGCAGGTCTTAATTTCCCTGCTAAATCAGCCGATTGTTAGGGTGTGGGCTCAGCTAAGAAAAATCTTACATGAAATCAGGAATTCTGCTGGACAGTGGATCTTAAGCACTTACTTGTCAGAGACAGCTCTGGCCTTCAGCAATGCAGCTGTGTAACATATTGTTGCTGATTTTGGTAAACTTATATCTGTTGAAAAGAAAGGAAAAAAGTAAACATTTCAAAACTTAAGTGTGCAGAAAGAAAAGTATTTGATTGATACTTAAGAGTAAGCATGACATACAAAAAATTAGTATGTGAACTCAGAATACTTTCTCATCTTGGGACTTACGCTGCCACGTCACATGGATTTTTAGATTTCCACCCGATATGCAGGCTTTGAAATGTGTGTTAATGACCTCTGGAACTGCTATTTAAACAGCAGCTGGTTTTACTGGAGAACTAACAGAGTGGCATGATAGAGACATAATGAAAGAATTAATTACTCCATACATAAATGTATAGATAACTTGAAATACCTGAATTTTTCCACTGTTCACAAAATAGCTAAGTAATAGCTGAGGACTATCTTACTCACTCTTCATGTTTTCATTGAGAAGTAGTTGTCTAATATGAGTATGTGGCAGCTATATGAGTTAAGACAGCTGTTCAAGTAATAATGGATTTGACTTGCAAGCAACCAACCAGTAGATTGACTGAAATTAAAGATCAACAGTAAAATAAGGTGTTTTGCCTCTTAAGAAAATATTGGACCAAAATACACATTCACCAGACACTCTCTGGCCATTTTATCCTGCTCCAGAGACACACAGGAATCATAAACCTGACTTAACCAGTGGGTTAAGTCAATTTAATTTGTATGTGTTTTCTACCAGCAAATTGGCACAATATATTCAAAAGGTAGAGAGAAATGCTGCTTAACAGACTCGAGTGATATATTTGTTCTCACTGTTACAGAGAATTGACTTCCACATTTTTAATCTCATGGTGTGACCCTTGGAGATGTCACGTGCAGGGCTAGGAGTTGGACTCGATAATCCTTATAGGTCCCTTCCAACTCAGCTTATTCTGTGATTCTGGAATCTACCCAGCAGTCACATACTGAGATTGAAATATTCCAGCATTAAACATTTAAAGATTACAGCTACATTAAAAAAAAAAACCCCAAATCACAACAAACCAAACCCATTAAAGGCTGGATTCTGCGAACCCTTCTGTGCACACTGATAACTTCCTATGGCAAACAGAAAACACAGCACAGCAAACACAAGGCACTGAAGTATGTCCACTGTAGAAGTGAGGAGCAGCTAATCTGACTGTTGCTCTAAGAAACTATCTGTCCCTTGGTTTGTCACTGAACTTGATTTGAAAGACAGAATTACCATGATAACTTGGTTACTTTAGGATTAACAGGTACTTGTTATTCACTGAACTCATGTGCCTTGCAAGATAGGGCTCCAGAAGGGAGTCAAATAGGACAAGCAAGTCGTATCTCAGCAGTCGTCATCCTTCACTTATTAATAACCAAGCAGCCAGGCACAATGTTATTTTGTGAGACAGAAAACATTGCCAGAATGACTGAAGCACTTTGAAAAGGCTACCTGTTAAATCCTATTATTTTTTTATGCACTTGCACTTCAAGTATGAGATGCACAGGTCCTGCTGGAGGCTTCCCTACAATATATTGCAACTATAATTTCACTGGAGTATGTAATTGTAGGGACTAAAGTAATTAAAATCAACAGCATGCAGAGCAATTTGGATGACATATATGTTAATTACTCCACTAACAGAAGACAGCTACAGACACAGGCATGAGCAGATCTTCAATGACAGGAAGAGAAAATATTTCTTAACACATCCAATAACCCCCTTTATACCAAGTTTTCCTTAACATCAGGAGTTAAAAGTTATTTCTAGTAAACAAAAATGCCTTTTAAATATATTAAAACGAAACACAGTATCACAAACCACTATCTTCTATGAGACAGTAAGTGTTCCTGAGCTGGAAAATTCTGTGCATACAGACTGCAAGATGATTCACAATGAACAGCTGGCATCTGCGAGGAAGAGAAATGTGGTGAGATGAGCTAAGGCTCAGATACACCATGTGAGTCCTTTCTGCAGAAGAAATGGGATTTCTCAAAGAATGTTGTGCTCCAATCTGATCACTCATGGTCAGAACAACAAAAACAAACAGAAGGATTGTTTTTGTATCAAACCAAATGAAATAAAGACTGAGAAGATTCAACTGTTTCCTCTTCAGACCCACACGGAACACCAGGAGAGAAGAAAGGTTGCTTAAGTAAAGGACAACACTGGCACAAGAATAAAGAGTTCAGAATTAAATTTAGGCCACAGATGAAAAGAAAGTTTCTGTGAAATGAACACTTGAGTGAGATTTGCAGGTAGAACAGTGGGACAAAAAAACCTACTAATTCTAGGATGGAGCTTGCTCAGCTCCTGGAAGGGGCAGCACCATGCAGGGAATGCAACAGCAGGGGCCCTGATGCACCCAGGAGGTCTCTTCCTATGCTTCTAGAGAGCAAACAGCACTTGTTTGAGGATAATGCTTCTAGACCCCTAGCAACGGAAGAAATAGATAAAAATGTTCATGCTATCACAGAATCACGGAGTGGTTGGAGTTGGAAGTGAGCTCTGGACATCATCTAGTCCAACTGAGACAGCCCTAACAGGTCCATGCCTGTTTGCTTTCAAAGATGTTTTGCTATTTTGTTTGCTACGTATTAGAACATAAGTATTTGGTTCTGCTCTATGTTGGTCTATGACTACAATACTTTAAAATCCTCATATAATTTTGGCTTCAACTCCAAAACTGCACCCTCATATTTTAGAGAGAGGCATAAACAATTATGTCTGGTAACAACTTGAATTTAGCAAGGGAATTGTGTCCAAACTAGCCCTAGGAGATATGTACTCTGTCAGGAACCAAAGCAAAGTTTTAATACATTACTGTGTCCAGCTCTGTGAGCCATCTGGCAACAATATCTCCACATACAGTGTTTCCCACCCTCCTGTGATTACTTGTGGAGCTCCCACAATGTGCTGAAAGATATGACTGCTATTCTGTTGTCAAATCCATCAGGACATTTTGCCTAATAGAAACTGATCTGTCAGTCTAGAAAAGGCTCACCTTCTTTCTTATTGCTCGTATTGTTAAACAGAATATAAAAATTAAGACTTAATTTATAAGCATTTTCTTTCAATAAGCCCCAGTCATGTATGGGGAGGGTTGGGAAAGTGAATTCTTACAATTCATTGCTTCTTAAGCAGTTGCTTATGAGACTGAACTGATGGAAAGATGCTATGGATATGCAGTGTGCGCCATATATCATCTCAAATGGTCATGGGATTTATTGTTCCTATCAATAGCAACTAAAACAAAAAATTATGAATCTGGATATGGAATTATGCAACATTCCTTACCAAGTCAGTAGAATGATCTAAACATGAAGAGACAGGCATGTTGCAATTGCTTTAGTCATTAATAAATGCAAAAATGTAAGGCTCTAATTACAAATTATTCCCTATTTTGCACAGGGGGTAGAAAGAATTGCTAATAGATTGAAAGCACTCTAGCAAATAAATATGTGTAGTCTGGATCAGTGATGACAGAAGAGAGATGCAGTCATCTATAAAGACAAACATTAAGAAAGAAAGTGAATTAAGCTGATACAAACTGTTAAAAACAAGAGTAATATGATGGAAATCATTAAAGAAAAGTATGAGCTGAACATCAGGGGAAAAACACTATCAAAAAGATTTAATATCCCATTAGAACAATGATCACATTTTCCAAAAAAAATGTTGCAGAAAACATACTGGAGGAAGCATAACTATGAACCTGGTGCTTACAAAAACCAGTACTTTTGGCATTCTTTTTCAGCAGTGGGAAACACTCCAATCAAACATGTTAGCCACTGTGTTAGAATGGGAAAACCACTTCAGCACATACAATTTTGCCATGACCACAGCTAAACCTTAGGCTGTTCAGATACGGAAAGGTTTACAACTGCTGATTTTAAACATTTCATATGCCACCCTTGCTGTGCCTATCAGTGACCAAACGTCATCCACTTTAACTTGATCCTAAATGCCTGTAGAGGGGAAGGAATAATTTCTGCTAAAGAAAGTTAGAGAGCAAGACTAGTACAACTACTTTAGACTTCTTGTGCTTTTGCACAAATAGGAAAAACAAAAAATGCTACAGAATCATATTGCAAATAAAAAAAGAAACCAGATGGTATGAACAGATACAGAACTGATGCTGAATCCTATCTGAAAACAAGTGATTTGATACAGAGGAAAGAAATCAGTTCTTGCCAGCAGAAGGTAGAAAAGATGTGACAGGAACAAGGACAAACTATTCTCTCGATAGTACTGTTACATAGACTGGAGGTCTTGATTTGCATCTCTTTGAGAAGGTAGATTAGGTTTTGGTATAGCCATAATTAAAAGGAACTTTCTCTTAAGGTATCTCTTTCAGAGAAACAAAAGGGTTATAAAATACTGTGTATGAGGGAATGGTTGCTTCCATACTACCACTTGCTACATCTTTAACTCTGAAGAAAACTCTTCATTGCACTTAAAACACCTACCCAGCTCCACCAAGCAGAATATCTCCAAAATGTCAAATATAAACATGGCAAATAATGAAACTATCTACAACACCCCTGGAGACCATAGCTAACATAACTGAAGGCTGCAGGCAATTGCTTCATCCATCTCCAACTCCCTACAAAAGGATTGCTGTTACGGTAGGACACAAAATAGATGTACTCCATAGAGTTGTCAGAAGAGAAAGAAGGCTTTATTTACAATTCCAACAGTTTCTTTTATAACATGCGGCACTAAAAAAGGTCTGTTACTGGTCCATGGGACTGACACTGCTCTCCATTGGTTAAGTAATAGGAAACAACACCTGGGCACAGTCGTTATGGGAAAGGGAACACTGCTTACTTAACCTGTTTTGAGAAACTGAGAGAGATGTCTTGAAGAGAGAAAACTGTTGACAACTTTCCCTTGGGAAAGGAGCTAGCAATAGTTAGCAAGCTAAAATTTTCTCAGGCTCAGAAATAATGAGCCTGCAGATTGCCTTCAATATCAGTAGAATTTAAATGCATAATCTATAAAGACTAAAAGAAATTGGACAGAAGGGGGTAGAGAAAAGACAGAAATTGGACAGAAAAGAGAGTAGCCCCGAATAGGCTGCATTTTCGAAAAGTCACTTCTCTGTGTTAACTGTTTGAATTTCACTAAGTTAGAAGTATTCCAAGAAAAAGAAGTCTCTGCTTTTAAAGTGTTTCTTCAAAGGCCTGCATTTTGATATAACACTAATTTAAAGTAGGATTCTGCTTCAGTAAGCTGATACCAAATAAAAAAGTGTCAAAGCACAGAGCAGAATGAGATCTTTTCTATTTAAACCCCATTTCCTTTCTCAGTGTCCTTTGCTCTAAAATACTGTCTCCACATTAGGGACTCTGGCATGGTAACATGGTCTTTCTCCTTCTCTGCAAAGGGGTATGTGAGAGAAGAATCTGTATAATGTGTTCATCCTGCAAGCTAGAGGGCTTAGAGTCTCACTGGAAAACACTAGTTTTAAAAAATGGAAGCAAGGACAGGTTTAGAGAGGAACCATTGCATCACTAAGATTAAATACAGAGGTATCCATTCTTTCTAAACCTGACTTTAAATTCCAAGAAAAGTCTGAGTTTTCACACAGTGTCCAGGTTATCACTTAGTTATCTATCAAAGCAACTGGCTGCCCAGAGAAATTAATAAATCATTTGCTCTAAGCATCACTACAAGCAGACCAACTCCCTCCCTTCTGCTGTAAATAATGTGGATATGTGTTAAATCAGAGCCAAAAATATTTTCAGAATTCAACAGTATTTAGGTCATCCTCACTCTGTTGACAGACACTGAACTCTGAAACCATAATGATGTAGCTCAGCAACAGTGCATGCTGTTCCACTAATGAGACCCTTTTTCCATGAATAATGAGTATGGACACCAGCTCTGTTGCCAGGTACATAATATAAACACAATTTAACACATGGCTTTTGGTAAAGCAGTGCATCTGCTTGCAGAGGCTGAGGTTTCACATGATGTGGTCCAACATTTTAGCCCAGGGTGGGAGCAGACTGCTCAAGGAAATAATTTGTTCATATGTTATCAAAATACAATAAATCAGGTTTGATCTTAGTCAAGAAAAGCAGTGGAGTGGGACCAACAGAAACTGCAGATAGGAAAGTATAAATGAGTTCAGTGTTTTATATTCCAATAAATCTTACAACACATGAAGCTGATGAGTTCTAAAATGAGCTGAGACTCCCTGAGACAAGCCTTCTGAGACTCATGAACTGTAAGGGTTATACTGGTTAAGCCTGTGTTTGCTGAGTCCTTTTGCAAACCTAGAGCATACACACACCATACCAGAGTGAGAGTTGAAACTGCCTGTGTTCAAACAGCCAAAGTAAGAGCTTTATTTTTAAAAGTCTCATTTGTTCTGCTTCTATCAGATGCTTTTGAGAAAATGAAACACACTTTCAAGTTTTATCAACTTCCATGACACAAAGTGGTAATATTTAAAATCAGGGATCAGTGCTTTTAGTACGCCAAAGCAGAGCTCGCACCGGACTTTAGTCTTGAGATTCAAGAACACAGGCTTAATACCTTGCTCTGTCACAGTTCTGTCATTTCCCAGGACTATTACCTCATAACTACATCGAAGACTAGAAGGTGCCAACACACTGTATGCCTGGGGAATAAAAATCAGCATTTCTACTTATTTGCTTTTCAACATGGTAAAATAAAGAACATAGGAATCTCCCCGTGTCACAGGAATTACTGAAATACAAGGAGCTACGAGAAAGACTCTGATGTTATCATTTTAACTGCCAATTTCTTCAATCAGACTAAGTACAACCAAGATCTCTCCCACAGTCATTACTGCTACTGAATGGCAGTACTCAAGGGCCTGGGTG
This sequence comes from Donacobius atricapilla, assembly GCA_013397315.1. Lineage (NCBI taxonomy): Eukaryota > Metazoa > Chordata > Aves > Passeriformes > Mimidae > Donacobius > Donacobius atricapilla. Next base: position 413,534 of record WBMY01018574.1, read on the forward strand.
ACATTTTGATCTCTGCTTAGAATGATTTGATTCCAAAATGAGCTGAAAACATTCCAAACTGGACTGGTAGTAGTGATTATCACTAATGTTGCTTCTAACCAGCTGCTTCTTTGTTTTTTTTTTTAAATAGCCTCACCTCTGCCACAGTCTACTGCAGAAGTCTGAAATCTGGCAGGATGATCATGTTAGTACCAATCCAATGGTCTATTATGAGCCTCATTTAAATTTGTCTTAACTTCCTAAGTTATAAGACATTAGAAGAAAGGAGTTAGCACATATTCATTGGTAACTTCTGCTTTTTTTTTTTTTTTTTGCTATACCATCCAAAGATTCATTGCTCAACAGGTACGGGTCTCAGTACTCCAGTGAACATGCACCATCCCTTTGCCATGGTTCTGTGTGATGATACGGGCCCAAGTACTGGGGCTGACAGCAAGAAGCCTCTGTCTGTGTGAGCTCCTACTGCTCTGCTTTTTGGCACCCAAGCAATGCAACAGAGAATAACAAATGAAGAGGAGGCAGAAGCCACAGGGAAAAGGGTAGATGGAAAAGATGTTAAGACAGAAGTTGTCAAGTGGATGGTGATGTATCTTGACCACCACTGTCCTGAAGAGAAGATTTGGACAGGTAGTTAGGAAAAGCAGAAGACTGGAACTGAGAATGAGTGTTACTGGCTGAAAAAGGAGCCTCTGGTAGGAAGTGGGAGCTATTAAAAGCTAAAACTGAGCATGCAGGAGAGAAGACAATTCGGTAAGCAAATGAGACAGAAGACCAGCCAATTCCTTAAAGAAATCTATGAGAACGAGAAATGAGCACTGTGGATATAGGCTCCAGTGTCCATATTGGTAGGCATTTATACAACAGTAGCTCAAATAATGTCCATCTATCTCTTCCAAAATTTTAAATGTTTCAAGCCTTAAAATGTCTGTTTAAAGAACATCAGAGATATTAAGAGCTAGCAATTGAGAACAATTTAAAGGCTACAAGATCAACGTGGCAAAAGAGTTAAACATCAAAACTAAGGCTACATAGGTTTTACTTAAGTCAGCTATTTGATCCACGCAGGTCATGACCTCATCGCTAGTTAAATCATTATGTAATATTCCTTTCATAAACTCCCATAACCCAGTGCATGAAATGACACTATTCTGAGGATGAATGAGGACTGTGTAGTAACACAATAGGAAACTGACAGCTCTGGGTTCCCTGATTCACTTGATGCAGAACTTGGAAACTGGCTACCGAGTAAGCCAGGGGCTGCAGTAAGAGGAGGAAGAGTGGCACTGTGCAGGCTGATGAATGCTGCTCTAGAGAACTGGACTGTATTCCTGTTTTGTCACCAAGTTTTTATGCAATACAAGGAAAACCCAGTTAATTTGAACTGGGTTAAACGAAGTATGCCAGTTGGTGCTTCTACCTCTGCATCTCTGAAACCCTGGTGTCTTCGAGCTTAAAGAGCTAGAGCTCCAGCAGCTGTGATATGAACATGAAGAGCTACAATGCTGCATAAACCAACGTTTACTAAAACCACCACCAACAACAAAATGAAACGTCCGCCTAGTCTTCTGAGCTTTCCATGGTTTCCCTCTAAGACATGAAGTCTGCAACTCACTAGACTGCCATGAGGTTAAATCAGTGCTTTCTTCTATGCTACTGTCGACATTCACAAGTCAGTCCATGGGGGAACTGATAATCTTTTCTTAAAAAAGGGTTTGAATAGCATGCAATAAAAACTCTGCAGAACCTAAACAGTCATTCTTTAAACATCAACAGAAAACAAAGCACAGGGGAGCTGCTAGTGAGTGCCATCACCCTGTACAATGATTTCAGCATAGGTTGGCAGAAAAAAATGCACAGTATTTAATCTTTGGATAAAGGATTGTGTAAGGGCATGTATGAAACTCATGCCTATCAATTTAATTACAGTGTTTCCTAAATTTTAGGAGTTCGACATAAATATATTTCTTCTGTGTGTCACCTAGAGAAAATACAAATGCATATTTGAACTTACCATCATACTTTGCTAAGACTGCCTGGACATCTGCATATGCTTGCAGCTCCAACAAAGCCTCTAGCAGGTTTTCGTGGATGTTGAACATGCTGAGCAGGGGAAACTCCTTCATCAACTACCAGCAATAACATATGAAAGGGTGAGATTATTAAAATGGAGAAGGGTTTCTTGTTCAAAATGCACTGAAATAGACAATACCAAGTTAAAACTCCTCAGCTCCCCTTGCTCTTAGTTCTTTCCCAGAGTTCACTATTATCTTGTAATGGATAATAGGTCAGGTTCTTGTCAAGACATGCTCCTATAGGATGTAACTAGTCAAATCCAACAACCCAGCTATCTAAACACATAACTCTCCTTCAATGAACAGGCTTTTTCAAAGTGCAGAAGAGTTACTGTACTGGGAAAGAATCTTCACCAGAATAGCTCCAGTGTATCAGTAGTATGTAATCCAGCACCTCCCTGGTATATTAATGGAAAAACAGAAAATACNGCTTATGCAAATCAAACACCATAACTAGTTATGAATACATCTTGCATGACAAACTGCATGAAATACAGAGTTAAAATAATCTAACCTTTTCACATGTAAGTGCCATTACATTATGAACTGAGCCATTGAGAGATACCAGGAATTTGTATTCAGATATCCTCAGTTTCAATATCTGCATAGATTCAAATGGTTGAAGCTGATACTCAATTGCACCTCATTTTTAAGTCACACTTATAGGAAGCATCCATGTTTTTTACTGCAGAATTGATTAAACAATATTTTTTATTGTCAGAGTGATTCTCTAAAGAACTGAAGTGTTAAAAGAACCATGCTTCCTTGTGTCCCCTTAATGGTTGTTTAACTGCTTTTGTGATGTAGATTCAGCACAAAAAGGTTCCTGACAGTGAAGAACTGGAGTAGTTGATATTACCACTGCTTCGCAGGAACTTGCAGGGAAATACTAAAATTTACGATCTTTCTGATAGGGTTTACGAGAACACAAATATACTGTAACATGCCAAGTAAAAAATATGATTCAAGGTCAGCCTTGCTCTATTTGAAAATAATAACGCAGATCTGAAAACTCTAACACTTAATATACCTACCTTTCAAGATGTAAACAGCAAATCTGATGGGAATCTCACAAACAGATATGATAGAAGTAAAAAGGATTGGAACAAGAGGGATGGATATTCACCAAGAACTTCAAAAAATGAGAAAGAGGTAATGCACTGGAGCTTCTCCACTCTGTTAAGAAAGAGACCTTAACAGGTAAAGAGAAGAAAAGCACAGAGGATTTCTTTCTTGTGAAACGGTCTGGAAGGAGCTAATGGAAGAACTATTCTGACCTGAAGACTCTAAATTTGTCTGTCTGGAATAGCATTGATTTTGCTGCAGTTTGAGGATTTTAGAAGATGAAAGCAATAATGGTAGTGGTTTTGTTTAACTGATTATATAAATTTCTGGTGAGTATCAGGATCACTGACAGAGCAGCTGAAAGAGGTCAATGAACTTTTCATGTTCCATGTTAATGGCATGAGGATGGCCATAACCTCACGGTTTCATTGGTAGGAGCTGAACCTGTGAAAAAGAGCACAAACAAAACTGCATAGTTTGCAAGCTTTTCTACTCCATCTAAAAAAAAAAAAACCCACAGATCTTGCGATCTTGATGCTCAGGTAGGTTAAGTGGAAGGGTTTGAGAATAAAATAAAAAGTTCAAGTTACTATTTGTGAAAATAAGTAAGTGCAGGTGACAATTCACATAGTTGGATTCATTAGTTAAGGATCCATCATTAAGTCTACTTCATTCTTGTCCTTACTCACTATTGGATTTTCAAGAGAGGAAGCTACTATTTGGCAGGAAAGAGCATGACAGAATCTGGCTCTACATAAATGTGATTCAAAGTTCAGAATGAACATCTTGCAAAGAAACCCCTCTAAGGGATTAGGAAAGATTATTCCTGCTCATTGAGAATGAATAACGGCTGGCAAAATTACATTCCCTCCATCAGTGAAGAAAAGGGAAGAGCAGCAGCTAGTTATAGATGTATTCTGGCCAGTAAAAGCTCTTACTCTGGTTCTCCGCCTCTCACTGACATCACTCACTGATTTTTCTTTTTTTTT
>WBMY01018574.1:417700-449937 GCA_013397315.1 Donacobius atricapilla
GAAAAACAGAAAATACATTGAAAAATCACAATATTATAAAATGATAGAATCTTACATATATGCAACCACATTATCAAGTATGTGATACCAGGATTTATAATTGCAAATACTTTAGCACACAATTGCAATTGTGGCCAACAAAAAAGGAGAAGGGGAGAGGAGAGAGGGGAGGGGAGGNCACACTTATAGGAAGCATCCATGTTTTTTACTGCAGAATTGATTAAACAATATTTTTTATTGTCAGAGTGATTCTCTAAAGAACTGAAGTGTTAAAAGAACCATGCTTCCTTGTGTCCCCTTAATGGTTGTTTAACTGCTTTTGTGATGTAGATTCAGCACAAAAAGGTTCCTGACAGTGAAGAACTGGAGTAGTTGATATTACCACTGCTTCGCAGGAACTTGCAGGGAAATACTAAAATTTACGATCTTTCTGATAGGGTTTACGAGAACACAAATATACTGTAACATGCCAAGTAAAAAATATGATTCAAGGTCAGCCTTGCTCTATTTGAAAATAATAACGCAGATCTGAAAACTCTAACACTTAATATACCTACCTTTCAAGATGTAAACAGCAAATCTGATGGGAATCTCACAAACAGATATGATAGAAGTAAAAAGGATTGGAACAAGAGGGATGGATATTCACCAAGAACTTCAAAAAATGAGAAAGAGGTAATGCACTGGAGCTTCTCCACTCTGTTAAGAAAGAGACCTTAACAGGTAAAGAGAAGAAAAGCACAGAGGATTTCTTTCTTGTGAAACGGTCTGGAAGGAGCTAATGGAAGAACTATTCTGACCTGAAGACTCTAAATTTGTCTGTCTGGAATAGCATTGATTTTGCTGCAGTTTGAGGATTTTAGAAGATGAAAGCAATAATGGTAGTGGTTTTGTTTAACTGATTATATAAATTTCTGGTGAGTATCAGGATCACTGACAGAGCAGCTGAAAGAGGTCAATGAACTTTTCATGTTCCATGTTAATGGCATGAGGATGGCCATAACCTCACGGTTTCATTGGTAGGAGCTGAACCTGTGAAAAAGAGCACAATAAAAACTGCATAGTTTTTCTACAAGCTTTTCTACTCCATCTTAAAAAAAAAAAACCCACAGATCTTGCGATCTTGATGCTCAGGTAGGTTAAGTGGAAGGGTTTGAGAATAAAATAAAAAGTTCAAGTTACTATTTGTGAAAATAAGTAAGTGCAGGTGACAATTCACATAGTTGGATTCATTAGTTAAGGATCCATCATTAAGTCTACTTCATTCTTGTCCTTACTCACTATTGGATTTTCAAGAGAGGAAGCTACTATTTGGCAGGAAAGAGCATGACAGAATCTGGCTCTACATAAATGTGATTCAAAGTTCAGAATGAACATCTTGCAAAGAAACCCCTCTAAGGGATTAAGAAAGATTATTCCTGCTCATTGAGAATGAATAACGGCTGGCAAAATTACATTCCCTCCATCAGTGAAGAAAAGGGAAGAGCAGCAGCTAGTTATAGATGTATTCTGGCCAGTAAAAGCTCTTACTCTGGTTCTCCGCCTCTCACTGACATCACTCACTGATTTTTCTTTTTTTTTCTATTTTAATTAGGTTCTGTCAGAGTGATAAAGCCTGTCTCAGACAGCAGGGGAATAAAGGTCACTGTCTGGACTGCCAGGTCTCCAAACTGAAAAGTCTTAATAAAGGTTTCATCTGGGAAAGGTCGAGCATTAAGAAATCCAACCCAGTAATATTAAACTTTGTTAATACTGTAGCCTCAAAAATAAAACACCTCTAAGTGACCACTCAGCTACTTGAACACTGACTGTGCATAAATGACAGCATGTTTGCTATTAAAAAATAGAAAAAGAAGCCATGAACTCATTTCTCTTGTCATATCTGGATGTAGAGTTTCTAGTTCTCACTGCAAACAATTTCCAGTCACAGTAAAAATTTGTTTACTGAGAAACTTGCCAGAAAGTAAAGCCACTTGGATGGAAGAGTATTACCACAGGTCATCCTTCAGGTCTCATAGTGAAAGCTAACACCGGGGAAGAAAAAAACTGCCACACGGGTCTGGTGACTGGTCGGGGCAGGCCACATACTGGGTCATGCTGAGGAGCAATGGGGAGCAGATGGAGGAGGAGCTGGCTCATACTCCCCACAGAGATGTTAAGATGGGCACATTATTCCCGAACACAAGATGAAAAGCACACACCCTGGAGTTCCCCAGATTCATATATCACTGACCTCTAATCTGGCTTTCAGTTTAAGAGGCACAGACATCCCTTTGCACCCCAAGATTTATTTTCTGCAAAGTTGCAGACCAGTATTTGCCAAATCATTTGGCTTATAAAGTTTAATTATTTTTACTTCTTTACTGTAACCTGAGAAATACTTTTGAGTGGCAAGCACTGCAGTTGAAGACAAGATGAAGGCTCTGCTATCATCTTTCTCCACACCTTCAGAACTCAAGAGACAGCCATTAAATTCAGCACTCCAGATTTCCTAAGCCACAGAGCCACTACTGCATTTCACATATACACTACTTAGAACTAAAAATGCCATTGTAAAATTTCAGTTAGTTTGTTTCTTGGCTGTCATTAAAGAGAAGTGTTCCGTTGAGCTAAATTCATTTTCACACCGTGTGAAAACAAACACCACATGGTTATAAATGTATTCATTCCTCACAACATGAGGATATTCAAATGGCTGTTGAACATACGCCAAATCTATGTTCACAAGGATTTTACTTTAAACTTGTATTGGTCAAAATACTCCCTAGCTATTCAAGTTAGACCTGGAGCTGGGTTAGCATTCTGTTCGAACCCCTCTGTGTGTTTGGGGGAAAATAGGTACAGGTGTAGAAAGTGGAGCTGCTTTTCTTTGAAACAGTCATTAGATATATGCAAATATACAGAAAAGGTAGCTTTTGCAGATAATTCAGTTTTAATTTTTTAGGTAACTAATATTTTTCCAATTTCAACAGGCTCCAGAAGCAACCTATTCCCAGACTCACTTCAATTCATATTACAGGGTGTGGGTTCATTGATTTTGTGATCAATACGAAAAAATGACGACTGGAAAAAATGCCTTATGGTACAAAGAAATCCACATCTGGTTTGTTGGATGAGGAACAAGTTTCATCTCCCAAAGGACATTTATTGAAGAAGATTCCCTAACTGTGACAGTATTTCAGTTATTGGCATTTTCATTTAGATCTAATTTTTTAAACATTTTCAAGGAATGTAGCTTTAATGTCTGCATCCATTATTCTCCCTGTGACAGCATGAATCTTGACGATATAGGCTGCTTAGGTGAACTCTGTGGCATAAAATACGCATACAGGGACTGCAGGTGAGCACCAAGATGAACACACAAACACATTCAACTGAAATACCCTCAGCAAGTTTCTCAGAGCTAAATATGTAGAAGCAGACTTCTAGGTCTTTTATCGTGATCTGAAGAGTAATTTCTCAGCAGGTATGACTGATACTAGAAAATACACTTTTCTGACCCTGAAAAAGTGTTTTTTTTTCTATCCTTCTCCAGACTTAAGGAAGATCTGGAGACCCTCTTCTCTCCCCAAATCTCACTCAATTCTGAACAAAGTTGCTGAGCATAGAGCAAATTACAATTCCCCTGTGTCTCAGAAATATATACTTAGTAAGGACACAAAGCAATCTTCGAGGGAGTGCATGTCCATGATGCAGGAGATAAATACACTCTAGAATGAGTTTCTTTCTTCTCTCTGAAGGAGGAAGCAATTAAGAACTTCCACTAGCATACCTTTTTCCTACCACCCCTATCTTTCATAAACATACATCTCCCTTCAATTACAGCTTGTTCCACCAAATGTTGTCCAGAACAATCTCAAGAAGCTCTGACTAATCTGACAACTCCTTTTCTTGCATGGTTCACTTTCATCTGGATACTCCAGTGACCCAGTTAAGAAAAACGACTCTGTTGACCTGCTTCTGGATTCAGTGGTGCAGTCACTGATTCAGCTGCCCACAAAGCAGAGAGGGAAATGCATTCGCATACACTCCACATCCTCTCTGTTTTCAATCAATGAAAAACACAAAATGCAAACCTAGCACATTCCTGTTTTCTTCCATTGTAATGGTGAGGGAATCTGAAAAGAGCAGATGGAAAGCACGTGGCACAAAAGGCTACCCTTGCTCATCACCACTACTGGCTTGCCACATTGTCCATAAGGAAGATTCAACATGAAGGGGTACTAAAGATTACTCACAGACACCATCATGGCCTTTCGCCTCTGCACATACTAAGTTCTCCAACATCATTCAGAACAAACTACTTAAAATCCTCCTAACACAATCAGCACAACAAATGAAACAACGAGCACTGTAGACTTTCTCCTCAGGGACAGTAAAAGCAATCTAGTTCCCTCGCAGACCATATCATGCTCTGTATAAACAATAATAAAACTGGAATAATTCTGTTGACCACATTGGAGTGATTCCAACAATACACTAATCAAAATGAGATCACAAGTTAACTCAATATATACAAATAGTGACAGCTGCTGGTTTCTATAGCAAAATATAGTAAACAATTATCATCAGAAACACAGGCAAAAGCAGCACTTATATATGACTCCATTACATGCTTCCATGGAAACTACAGGTTTGTAATTCTCATTAATTCAACTCAACTGAATGAATCAAGCAGCAAAGCCAGCAAAAAAATACTGTCTCAAAATCAGTCACAGAAGTAACAGAAATTCCTACTCACTTTTTTAAAATTAAAGCACCCTTGATTTTAAACAGTTTTTAAAATCAGTTTTTTAAAAAGGCCCTGGTTTTAAATACCTTCAACATAATATTAAGAAATATGATTTTCCTATCAGCAGTGTATATAACCATAAAGTCAAACTCTTATTTAAGTCACGAAGAGCTCATTTTCCTTCCATTAAGGTGCTTTAAGTAGACTCTCAGTCTTTTCTTACACAAAATTCAAGCAAGACAATCTAATCCATCAGTAATGTCCTCAAGATGGCCTCATATATGCAATAAATTAAACACTCTCAAATATTTTATTTTTTCGAAGTGGCAAAGACTCACTACATCCCAATCATATTTCCCAGATGGAGTCATGAAGCTCTTAACACTTCATTTCCATCATGTTCCATGTCTTGAGAAACCTGTTTTCAATCTTTCAAACACAAACAGGGCCTCCGCCCTCTGTTCCCTGATGTTAGATTCAGCAGCCCCTAGCCAACATACTCCTCATATTCTTTTTAGGATGAATAAATTCATCTCCTTCCTCATCAATCACAAAGAAACCTTCAATGACAGATTCATGTTCTTCAAACCTCTCCCTAAGTGTACTATTTATGTCTTCTATGAAGAAATGGAGGATATGCATTCATGAGAAATAAGTAGCTTCAAGCCAGTCTAAGAGAAGCAGCTGCAAAGCTGACTTGACCCTAATCTTGCTCCCAGTGTACTGGAGCTGTGACCTGGAGTTACTGCTGCTTTAATATTTCATCTAGAGACCTGCTAATTCTCAGCTCTGCTTGCTTAAAATGAGGAGCTCTAGAGGCATCTAAATTCAGTTCTGAGGATTTGGCTCTGTGTATGTGGAAAAACACAGAATGCATTGATCTGAGTTGAAACTCTCTAAGATGAAATTCCATCTTTACACCTCCTTCGTCTTGCATGCAGTCCTTTCATTTTAACAAAACATTCCTGTCGAAGAATGTTTTCTGTTCTTCGGGGGTCTAATAACTGATGACTTTGGGTTCCCCTGTTATTGCTGCCTCTCGAGATCCACATTGTACTTAACTTCAACAATTTTCTATTTTGCTTATAAATTGCAGACAATTTTATCTCTAGTGAAAAAAGAAGTCATTCACTAATCAAAGCTCTGTTTCTCAGTTTGAATAAGAAACCTAGGACTAGACAGACCACCCAAGTTCCCAAACCAAATGTTCTGCATACACAACTATCCATACATACTGACATCAGCAGAAGAATGCTTCACAGACTATCTGTTCCCCATAGTCCTATCTACAAATCACAAAACACATTCAGCAGCCCATAGTAAGCCCCAGAATTTGCCATAATTACGATGTGTGATATTTGAATGGGAAATTCAAAATTTTATCTTTCTTGTGTATTAATGCCAGAACTTAGAATTCCAATGTCTGTCCCAAAAACATTTCAGTATTTGTCCCATGGTGCTTGTGTAACAAAATTCATGAAGAATCAGCGGAGCTGGCTGGACTGAAAAAGATGTTCTTGAAATCAGCATTCTCCCAGCTGACCAGAAGACTGCTAAACCAGGTCCTTCTTCCTCAACCCTCTTTCTCACATTCCTAGCTGTACAATGGCTGGGTTTTTTTGACAAGCTCTTTTTCAACACCTCTGTTTGGGATTCTAGTGATTCTGGAGATTGTGAGTTGTGTGCGTGAAAAGCCTCAGGAAAAGTCAGAAAACCAAGTTATTCACCACTTGCCATCTGTAGATATTTAGGATGAGAACCTGCATTATTATGGTGAACTCTGCTCAGTGTTTTCAAAAAATACTCATAAGTGGTCCAGTTCCAGGAGAAGATGGATTTGAGTCCTGGATTCCAAGCTGGCAAACACACTTGCCCTACTGCCCCCGATGCAAGTGCCTCAGATCCAGAGAGTCACTTTCCTTTTTACATTAAAATTCCCAGTGACATTTAACAAGAATTTCCCTTTTCTCTAGGCAAGTTCCTGGACCATTCATCTAAGTTGCCCAAAGCACACTCTACAGGTGCTTCACTCTGATTTGGGATTTCATTTTGTGCATTTAAAATTTAACACCTGCATCCTTAATTTTCAGCACTGTGTATCTTGCTGGATTAATCTCTTCTGTTTTTTTGTGGGAATATGAAGTGTAAGAAACAAAGGAAACTAGTAGGGAGTTTTACCATCATCTGCCCAGAGCTGTAGGGCTCCACTCCTCCTTCTGTCACAGATTGGTTACCTCAGGTGATACGTCACCTCATGCAGATTAAGAACTGTGTTCCCAATCTGCATCCTGGGAATACCACTGAAAGAAACCCTGGGCATTCACTGCTACATCTGAACTCGAGCATTTTACATATTTGAAATGTGTACAATGCTAACAGCTGCCCCTTCTGCCATCTCCAAAATAGCTCCCGTTCAGTGTTTCAAGTCTGTAGCTTTGTAGCTTACTGACTTGTAACTACCACTGGTAGCCCCCTTGCCTACAGAAACAGAACACAGTCAGCCCCATCTCAGAGGGAGTTCAGTTAATTACAGATTCATTACTTGGGGTTTCACTTTTCAGTGATAGGTTTTGCATGAATAAGTAACACTGTCCTCAGAGCTGCAGAGTGTGATGCAAACAATGCACAGAGCCAAACTGCAGCTTTGAAGGAAAAAACAGAACACATAAGACCTACTTATGAAATTAGCAGCATTCACCATGGCTCAGAAAAAGCATATTACTAATTTCATGATCAAATAATTAAAGACTGCACTTCATTGCACATGTACCAGGATGAGGAATTCAGTCTGCATAGGTAACCATCCATCTGGTATTTGATGTTGCTTTCATAACCTTATAAATAAATGATCACTTAAGTTAGTCTTTATGTACATTACACATACAAAAGAACTTTCAGCAGTGCTGACTGAAGCAGGAATGGCTGCTAACTTGCAAGAAAATGTATCATTTCTGTACTACTATTATGTAAATATCACATGAGAAAGAAATCCAAACTCACATCTCTCATCATTTTCACTGCTTCCCTGGTCCTTCCCAGCTTCCTTGCACACATTGCCAGCCTTCTTTTAATATATACTAACACATTGGTGTCCCTTCCTGCGTAAGAGGAAAAAGAAACAGCATTAAGATAAAAAAGATAAAACATAGGTTCATTTAGTATTCCAATACAAAAGGAAACACAGATTACTTTCAATTTTTTTCTTACTCTCTACCATCAATGCTTTCATGAGAATTTTAATAAAACATTAACAAACTGTGAAGATTTAGATGTGGCATAACAGCACTGAAATCAGTAGAAATAATGCAGATTTAGTGGTATAAATAAGTACTCTTGGCTTGGCCTTGTACTGGTGAAATACAAGCAGATCTGAAGGTACAGTTATGTACATGCTTGTCAACAAGAAGTATTAAAGCAAATCCTCATCCTTGTAACAATCCTTTTCTTAGTGATTAAAAGAAAAGTATACTCTGAACTTTCTGTTCACAGCCTTTACTCATTACCCAATTATCATCTTCAAATTCCTCACACCACTAACTACAGATGGCAAATTAGCATATTTCAGATATGACAGTCCTGTGTGCCGGAAGATTCCCTAACAGCAAAGACGACAGAAGCTAAACAGCAGTTGTAATTATTCTCTTTGAGAATTCTTACTCTTTTCACTTCTCATTCACTTTGAATGCAAACTCTTGAAATACTTCTGGACCAACAGGAAATGAGTGGACAGATAATCATCTATAAAATTACTGAATCATGAAAATATAAGACACCTGCTACAAATTATCTTTGTGTATAGCATGTGGTCTGTAAAGATTTTTAGCCTATTCCTAACATTTTCAAGCCTTTCATAATAAGAACAACATGTGTGCTGAAAACATTCCAAGTACCTACAAATGGTTTTAAAGCTGTGATTAAAATTTTCAAATAGATTAAGCAGCACGTCAAAAGGACTTACTTTAGAGGAAAAAAATGAATAAGGAGAGAAGAATTTCTTTAGGTGTATTCTGTGTTATCTAATTCCTTATCTCTTTATTGATTCCTATATATTTAATACACAATTTATTAGTTACATCTGTTTCAACACATTTAGGTAGTGTGCTATGAGGTATACATTTCAGTTTAATCTTCTTTTCAGGATTTTGAGCAGGAATGGTCAAAATGCATCTACTTACCATGAAATCAAGATAATTTTTCAGGCCAAAATTCTCTGAGGTTACTAATGCCTTGGGATGCCTAACATGAGCAACCTCAAAAATAAAATTGCCCTTGCTTTCTGTAAACTATCACCTTTGGAAAGAGGGCAAGTTGGGTACTCAAAGTCCTTATTTACTCTTTATGGTCTAAAAAAGTATTATATGAAGGAGGTGGAACACATGAATAAACAGAAACATAGAACAATATGTTGTTGTGCAAGAGATCACAGTGTATGTCACTTTTAAAAGATGAAATGCCCACTCTTTATCCCAGAATTAACTCTGAAGACCAGAAATGGAATGTAAAACTTCTCAGAACCATGGAACTGCAACACATGTCCCTCTTCCACAGTCCCTCTTCTCCACCTTTGCAAACCATGCAGAACTCCGGGACACAATCAAAAGAATTCTGTGTGAAGTCCCTGTGTCCAAGGCAATATCTGAGGCTGGAGAATCTCCAATTTCTGTGGGTGCCCACTGACATTTCCAAGGGGAGATCATTATCTGTGGTACCGAAGAGTGGGATGATCTAGCCCCTCCTAAAGCCCCTCCTGATGACAAGGTCAGAGCTGGCAGTCACTTTTCAGCCTCCCTGCTCTGTGACAATGCACTTAGTTTTGTGATTCACTGGATTACTTCCCCTGCCGCAGTACTGAAGGTCCAGGCTGTCAAATCCGACGATGACAGTAGCCACGTAGCACACACAGGTTACAGAAATACCATACTTGTATCTGCCTGCACTAACTTTCCCAGACTACCTTGGACAAAAACACTGTGACATTGCTTACTAACTATTTATTGTGTACTTTTCACAGCACTGTTGCACTCAGGATGGATTGAGTGCACAAATTAAGGTTTCACAGACAACCATAAGCCTGCTAGAGCCCAAAAATTGCTTCAAGGCCTCAGCTGCTCTATATTTTTACTTTCACCAAAAATGAGCAAATCATCCTAATTACAATTTTACAATGAACAAATGTTCAAAATACTACCCCCAAGCTTCGTGAAACCTTGAGTTTTCAGGTACAGACTTTTGAAACCAGAGATCACAGACAATTGTACAATGTGCAGTTTTTATCAGTAATTTTCAAATTATGTAAGATAGCCAGAGGCTGTGAAATTAGGTCCTGAGGAACCTGAAGATGCCCAAAAGTATTAGTGCTTGTATTTTTGTAATTAATTTGTGTTATTTTTGCCTAAGGTATCCACTGTAGTGTAGAAATAATCTTGACTGTTTGCAGTATTATCATTTTGGTCATTTACTGTCAGTAAGTGTGTTTTCTTAGATTTAAGGAGTATCTAATAAATAGCAAAGCGGATAAATCTGCTTACTCAAAATTTTTAAAAAAGTAATAAAAATCTAGACTTTCGATTAAAGCACTTTATTATTCCAGTTGCTAAATTTTATGTTTCTGTGACCTTTCTTAATAAATGCAACTAACTTCAAATGTCCTACTGGTTAATGATCCCATTAACTTTTACACAGAACAACACAGTGTAAGCATTTACCCCCAGAGCTGATGGAAAAAAGTAAACAAAGCATCACTTCAAGTCCTGTTTCCACCATTCTATACTGCCTTTTCACAACATGAGCCCTGGTTTGCAAAATGGCTAAAGGCAACTTCTTTAAAGGTGTTCAGCTTTTTCTGAATGTCTTATCTCTTTGGCTCTGATACCTTTTCTTTTCTGTTAAGTAAATGCTTCGGTATTTTCTGCCATGACAAAATAAAGGCATATCCATAATCTGAGCATTGACAGCTCAGCAAGAGACCCAAGCAAAAATACTAAAACAGAATAGTCTGGCTCTAGGGCCATATTCCAGCCAATGTCCAACACTGAGTACATCGTTCGTAGAGGGAAAACAAAAAAACTCCAAAACTCCAAAGAACTCTTTGGAAATTCTCTCCCTCCTAAAAAACTTACTGTGTTGGGCTTCATATTGGGCACCATGGTGCTGTAGCTGCTGACTGCGCCTGTAACAGCCCTCTCCAGCTTTCAGAGCCTGCTTGAACAGCTTCTCTGCTTCTACAATTGTTGTAGCTTCCTCTTCAGCCAAGAGAATATAAGCAGTGGCACACCTGCAAAAATATCAGAGGAAAAACCATGAGAAAGGTATGTGAAGTAAAAACTATGTGAAGACATGCAGACTGGCAAGGATGTACTGAATACAGAGGCAAGGAAATTTTGTCCATGTACCTTTCTGATGAACTATTCTAATGAATGAATATTCTGTCAACCACACCACAACTCTCATTTTTAGGTACTATATCACTCAGCCCTGGAGTACACCTACTGACAACTGTCCCAGAAAGTAAAGCAGTCTCACTAAGCTTATATCTCTAAAACTCCTTCTGGAAATCAAGACTAGTTTTATGCACTCTTGTTTTAATATAAGCCATATCCCTTACTGAAATGATATGAAAAGTATCAACAGAACTGTAACACTTGCCGTATAAAAAGAACGGATTATAAATGTAGTTGCAAAGATAAAACAACAACAACAAAGAAAGCCCAACCCAGACCAAGCGAAAACCAAAACAGTAATGTGCCCTTGCAGTAGAGCTGCACTAGAAGTGCTTCTAGCAGGTGGAGGGAGGTGATCCTTCCCCTCTAGTCAGCCCTGATGAGGCCACATGTGGGTGTGCTGTGTCCACTTCTGGGCTTCCCAGTACAAGGGGGACGTGGACATACTGTAGAGAGTCCAATGAAGGGCCATGAAGGTGATGGGGGATTGAGGCATCTCACATATGAGAAAAGGCTCAGAGAGCTAGGACTGTTCAGTCTGGAGAAGAAAAGGCTTTGGGGGGAATTTGTCAAAGTTTGTAAATACTTGCAGTGAAGGGGCAAAGAGGAAAGTGCCAGGCTCTTTTTAGTGGTTCCCACTGACAGGACCAGAGGCAACAGGCACAAAATGAGACACAGGAGGTTCCCCCTGAACCTCAGAAACACTTTTTTTACTGTAAATGTGACTGAGCATTGGTACAAGCTGTCCAAGGAAGTTGTCAAGTTTCTCTCTGTGGAGACGTTCAAAAGGCTGCTGGACATGGTTGGTGCAATGCACTGTAGGTGGCCCTGTCTGACGGGACGGGTTGGATACTGACCTCCAGAGATCCCTGCTAACCTCAACCATTCTGTGAATGGTAATTCTGTGAAATGTGAGTAGGACAGGCTTACAGCTCACTTTTCCCTTTTATGTGCCATGTTAAATCACTATACCAGAAGAAACAATTCTTTCTCTTCTTCTCATGAAACACATGAAGGACAATCTGTAGAGGACCGGTTTATGGAATTCTAGAATGTAGCAATCTCAGTTCAGCAACCTAAAGGACTCCCTTTATGCATGTTAGCAACATTTACACTGTTTTCCATACCAGTAAATCATCACAGCACTGAGTTTATTGTGGGTTCTCAAAATACTACACTTCTCATTAAAAAAAATAAGTAACAGACTCAAGGACCAAAAGTCACAGTAAATTACATCATATTCTCTCATACTATGAAATGAGTATTTCAGAATGTGTTTATGAGTCTCTTCTTTCTTGCTTCTGTTCTTGACAACTGAGAAATCCAAATCCATGCTGTAAATGCATATTTCATATGCTCATCAGGAGGTAACTTAATTACCATTTTTCTATGCTGTTCCAAAGCCTGTTGACATCAATGGGAAGACTCCCATTGTCATCACTACCCTAAGGATCTTCTGGGTAGCTAGCACAACACACAGCTGTGCTATTTTCCTGCTGTTGTAGGCTTTCCTTTGACAGGCCTGTAATCGTGGTTAAAAATTATTATAGCAAACCCTTGGCCTTAAAATATCATCAAATGGATTTTTAAAAGACAGGAAATAAATGTTAATGCTGTTGTCACTCACTCATTTAATTCCAAAGCTTCATGTGCTGCTGAAATTCGGGCTTGAGGGTTTCTCTCTCTCCAGGCTTTTTGCATTACTATTCAATAAACAAAGGAGAAGAGAGAAATATCAGTTATTACAAGATTAACAAGGACAACATACTGCACGGTAAGAACAGAATTTATTGATCTCAGCCTAACTCACTACATTTCATATAGCATTTCATATAGCTCAGTGATCATTCAAAAAGATATATAACAAACAGAAGCTTTTGTCCCAAATACTCAGTGTTTTTTCTTCTTTCATTTAATTAAGCTTTTTTTCCAAGAGAAAGTCTGGCTGAGAGATCAGGCTGTCTGTGCTGCCAAGTATCAAGGTGACAAGCAGCTACTTCCTCTTGGTGTAGTAGATTCCACAGGGAGCAAAACAATAAAGGGATGGTGTCGATTCTTATTGTAGCTCCTTATTACGCTGTTGCTTTGTGTGAATGCTAAATGGAAACAACTTCCAGACTAATATTACCACCTCATAATTATTCCACTGAATTCAGAAAAGCGCCCAACTCATAGTATCTCTCCCTTCCTGAGAGACAAAGATGTATCTCTTCAGAGGCCAATTTTAATGACTGAAATAATTGTTGTACATTTTTAGTAGAATCAAAGTCTGCATGTGGACTTCACAGTACAGGCTTAACACAACTGAAGCCGCTTATACAAATTCAGTTTTAAATGTGCTGTTCCCGTTTTTTTCAGACCTTCTATCTACATCAGTGAATGAAACACAAATTTTACATCATCTCTCTCTCTTCTGTCAGTGTAGACTAAACGGAACCTGGATAATGTAACTCAACCTACTACACTGCAGCTGGAGGCAAATTAAGGTTATATATGTTTGAAGCCACTGGAAGAAAGAGGAGGAAAGGAACAAGCCTTTACACTTTTAAATGGTGCTTTGAATGGCTCCAGCAACACAGCAATATAAATTAGATCATTTACATACACAGACACTCGTTCAGACGTAGAATTCTATAAATTCAGCAGTGGTTTCTCAGCATGATCAAACCTTTGCCTTTTCTTATCTACACAAAAAAACCCTGATGCCACACTGTATTTTTCTTGCATCGGTTTAAATCAGCCATGCTTCTACTAGCAAAAGCATTTGCTCACAAGGCCTCTTACTAGCATCTGCAGGCCGCAAATGATCTGTGTCACACGTAAAGAATGTCTGATGGTCCTGTGCTGAAAGATTCATATCGTAGTAAGTCAAAGGTTCTCTTCCTGTTACCCATGTATACCTGCAAACATGCCAACAAGGAGACATTTTGGTTAATGAGGTCACACTTGGCAAAATGAATCCAGAAAAGAATCATCGACCTTTGAGATGAGCATAGCCAAGTAAGTTCACCTGGCCAACCTTGTAACCAATACACATTGCATTTCACTGTACTGTGATGGAGCAATGGTAGCTGAGCCTAAGCTAATGAGGATGTTGAAAAGTACACACTGGAACTTGGTTAACAGATAAATTCAAACATTAGGACTCCGTGAAACCCATCAGGAATGCATCAGGTTTTTTGCTATAATGGATTTGAACAGAATTGCTGCATTAACACCAGGTACAACACACATAGGTTACTCCATCTTTTTTTATAAGGTTGCCAAAAACTGGAGAAATAATGAATATTGGAGAAATAAGGAAGTGCATCAGCATGAATTTAAATTCCTTTTAATTCAGGAATATTTTATGAATTACAGAAAAACCTGACATGAGTGCATGTATCCATAGTTGATTTTGGTTTTTTCATCTCTTAAGTTAGATTAATGGAAAAATACAGTTAAGCTCCTTGAGCCAGTACCAGGCCTGAAAACTGTAATTTTGTAGCACCTACCGATTATATTCAGCTCCTCTGAACAGATTTAAAGGATTTCGCCAGACTTTGCATTCTGTAAGAAGCAGACACACACGTAAGGAATCACTCCCAAATCACAATGGTACTTGAGGTTTATAAAAGCCATCAGTTACCATACAACAGGCTTTACCAAATGGCTTATTTTATATAGGTGCAAATGCAAAAACCCATCAAGAGCGCTGAAAGGAAGGTAATCAGACTGTTCTTTCTTTCTTAAATAATAATTTAATTATAAATTAGTGTCAACAAATGCAATCATTCCAGACAAATAACCACTAACAAAGCCCCAAATGCCGCATGAAAAGATAATACTGATTAGTTCCAGGACTCACATTTACCATAATGCAGAACTGAAGAGGGATCACACTGGGTTACTGCACTGAAAAACAGCAATTAACGTGGTCTCTGTGGACTTGTTATTTCTCCAGAAAAACATCACTGTCCAGTTAATGCTGTAAATCACTGTGAATCTCAGCTACACTTGCCAAATTTAATTTCTCCTTCGCTTGTGAAGTAAAAATCCATGGAAACATCTGCTGATCTTACTTAAGATAGAAGCAGATGCTGAAATTGATTGGCAGAGAAAAGATGATTTCATTGCATAGGTTTCAGAATATTAAAAAACATTTTCTGAATTTCTCTCAGGAGAAAAATAGTGAATTTTTCACATTACAAGAAGAGTTATGGAAATCAAATGTAATTGTAATTTAAAGCAAATTAAAAAAAAAAATAATCAAATTGTACAGCCTTTGAAAGAGTAAAGTCTTGATTCTGGCTTTTCCTTTAATTTAACATCAGATTTATTCTCTTAATTTCAATAAAGACAATTCACTCCAGTGAAGGTGAGACCAGAATAAACCTCACTATTTGCACAAAGACTCACTGAGAGGCAGCATGTCACTCTGTCTCAGATCTGCTACTGGATGACCCCTCACATGGTGCTCTGCAAAAACTCATCAGTAGCACCAGCCCTCCAGCATTTCACAGGGTGCTTTCCACTAAAAATGTTAATCAGCACATTTCTCCCTATGAATTTTTGCGACATCATTTCTAAAGCGATCAAACCAACAGCTTTCTGGTGGAATATTGAGTCAGAAGGGTATCTCTATGGTAACAATATGCCTGTTCCCTTTATGCCTGTTCTGTTAGAAAAAGAAGAACTGAGCAGCAAGTCAAGTCCTCCTGTTTTCTCGTGGACATAGCCCCCACATCTGAGTATGGGGCTACAGTGGCATGGACAAAAAGCATTTCACATAAATTATTCTCAGTAACCAAAGGACACCCTCAGCAACACAGAAACTAGTCAAGTGGAATAGAAGGTGAGCCCTCAGTTTGCTATGTTCCCTCAGCAAGTGCATGGAACAGACACAGGAACAGGCAGACTTTAGGGAAGAGTGTATCTTTCAAGTACCCATTTCAGCAGGCAGCTAATATTAGAAAGTTCCACTGGTTTACTCAGCAGAAGTGCTTGACTGACATTCAGCTGTGCTCTGTTTTGCAGCCAGAAGGTATGGCTGTTTGACAAGCTTCAGTGTGACAGTTTTTACATAATATGACTTTCAAACCATTGTAAATATTAAATCAACAACAGACTCCTTAGTTCCAGAAGTGTAATTCAATGTGTTGACTTCCTCTGTTTGCAACCAATGAGATTAGGTAACAACGATGTGATTGCAGTGACATTTTTTGTTCATCTTATTTGAATTCAAGTGGTTATGCTTTACTGAAAGTATGAAGTATTTTAACACTGTAGCAGAGGAAGTTTGAACGGGGGAACAAAAAGCAGAGGTAAAGAAGGCCTTTTATTACCATCTTCATGTCCTGGGGACGTTTTGGCATCTCTGTGGCTAGTTAAACACTGTGTTCTCTTGTTCCTTTTGTCTTGGTATCTGCTAACACCACAGCCTCAGTACAACATCATTTTTGTTACCTTTTGAAAGACAAAGGTACCTACTGCAACATTCTACCATAGTCAAACATCTACACAGGAACACACGGTGAGCCAAGAGAAAAAGCCATCTCCATCTTGTTGGATAACAAAAGAACTATCCTAGTGTAAATGCATGGTAAACTAAAAAGGTTGCCTTTTCTGTCACATTACAAACCAATAACATAACTATGTCCTTATTTTAATCTTTCAGAGATTCTTTCAATGATCACTTTGGGAGCACTGATACCTTTCTGAAGGCATAAGTAACAGGCTATCCATACAGACACACTGTCCAGAGACACCGAGAGTCCCAGCTCAGTGTCAGTGCACTGAAGGCAAGCACACTCCTTGACTATTTCTTTATCAGAAAAGTCAAGATACTTGCATGAACCTCATTAGTCAAAATACCGTGCCTTCTGTTTTAAAATGACAGGAGTTATTTCAGAGCTGCTGAAGTGTGACTGAGCACGCTGATGAGTGCGCACAGGTGTTTCCAAGCCATCCCATGCTTTCTGCCAGTTCATCCAAATCTAATATCCTGGACCATGCAGTGCTGCTATTCACAGCCTCTCTTCAGATGAGAATGACAACAGCTGAATTAGCTGTAGACTTAGTAAATAAAAAGGTTTTGTGAGGCCATCCATATTGTTTAACATGTAAGTTCAGAGCTCATTTTCATTTGCCTGTTTTCACACACACTGATGAGTAGAGATAAAAAATTGCCAGGTACAGACATAGGCAGCTCAGCTGCCGAACAATGTTTTCTCCGTAAGTGAGTTTTTTTTCTTTTCATTCACTTTTCTTCACTTGTAAATTCTGACATATTCTAAAAGCCTGCAGATGAAATAAATTTAATAAAATTGTAGTTGATTCTAGGGGCACATCCCTAATAATTTCCAATATTAAGATTATGGCCTGTAAGCCAAGCTAAAACAGAGAGAGATAAGCTGCTTTTTACAGATGGGGAACTCAAATCCAGATGCTCTTGCCCTTACTTTAACAGTGAATATCTCCAACTCAAGTCAGAAGCAATAGCATATCAGCATTTTCATCACCCATGCGCTATGTTTTCAGTTCATTCTCCCCACGCAGCTAAGTCACCCAAGCAGGGAGACAAGCTCCCCTGCAGCTCCTTCAGTCCACAAATTTCAGTGGTTGGCGGTGATTCATTTTAGGCAGGCTGGCCTGTCAGTCAGAGGAACCATCGCCCAGACAACCAGGCACCTGACTCAAAGTGCCTCAGGCTTGAATGACGTAGGGTCAGACACCTCCACTCCTTGCACTGAAACTTGTAGGAGCTGTGAATGCCTGTAAGCTTGTAAAAATCAGGCCACAAACGCCTGAAAACATGCTTCCTAAACTGGAGCCCTTTTCAAAAAGCCTGACTATGTTAGGACTTGCCCAAATCCCTAGCAGAGTCAGGAACATAATAAGCCCTTAAGCTGTTAAAAGTCACCATGCTTCCACTTACTAAGGTGCAATCCAAATGTTGTTTACATGCTACTTACGTTATCTAAAAAAAGATGATGCAAAAGCAGATGAACATTTCTGACTTCTTTGTCTGACTGTTTTTTTAAACACCTTGTTATTAGCTAAAATTATTTCAGTAAAAATACTACCTGCCCTTGGAATCACAGAATCAGGCAACTGGTTGAGTTGGAAGGGACCACAGTGGGACAGTCCATCCAACCTCCTTGCTCAAACAGGTGATCCCAGAGCACAGGGCACAGGATTGCATTCACACGATGTGATATCTCTAGGGAGGGAGACTCCATAGCTTCTCTGGGCAACCTGTTCCAGTGCATGGTCACCTGCACAGTAAAGAGGTTCTTCCTCATATTCAGGGGGAATATGAGGAATATTCCTGCGCATCAGTTTCTGCCCGCTGCTTTTTGTCCTATTGCTTGGCATCACTAAGCTCCATCCCTTTGACAGCCTCTCCTCACACAGACAGGGATGAGGTCCCCTCTCAGCTGTCTCTTCTCGAGGCTGAACAGGCCCACCTCCCCGCGCCTTTNCGGGGCGGCCCCTGCCCGCGCCGTCCCTGCCCGAGCGCAGGCAGATGTTAAACGTCACCCAGGTTCAGGCGGAAAAGGTCAAATCTTGTCAACGCAATTGTTTTCAGTTTGTTTAAAAACCCAAATAGCCCCAGTAACTTCAAATTATTTCGGCGGTTAGGCCTCTTTCTTTAAATTGGCTTGTAGAACACGCTCCCGCAATCCCCCATTCGGCCCGGTATCGATCAGGCCGATAGGATGCTGCAGCCAGCGGTGAATCCGCCTCGCCTGGCCTCAGCTCCCTCTGCAGTGCAGGGCACGTGAGGAAAAGCAGATTAGATCNGAATATGAGGAATATTCCTGCGCATCAGTTTCTGCCCGCTGCTTTTTGTCCTATTGCTTGGCATCACTAAGCTCCATCCCTTTGACAGCGTCTCCTCACACAGACAGGGATGAGGTCCCCTCTCAGCTGTCTCTTCTCGAGGCTGAACAGGCCCACCTCCCCGCGCCTTTCCTCCTAAGAGATGCTCCAGCCCCTTAACCATCTTTGCAGCCCCTCCGCCGGACAAAGGATACTGCCGAAAGGGCAGGTGTAGTCTCGCGGGGGTTTCAGAACAAGAGGAGAAGACAAATGCATTAGCTGATTTTGCAGCCTAAGCAGAGGGCAGCGCGCGAACTCGGCAGGACGCAGGCAGCGGGTACCGAAGCAGCCCCGCCGTTTCCCGGGGCGGGGCGGGATNCGGCCCGGTATCAGGCCCGTAGGATGCTGCAGCCAGCGGTGAATCCGCCTCGCCTTGCCTCAGCTCCCTCTGCAGTGCAGGGAGCGTGAGGAAAAGCAGATCAGATCCCCAGTAAATGCTTCCAAAGACATTCACTGAATTTAATTTTTAAAAAAATGTTAAAAATGCCAAACAAACTCCAGGAAGCTGAACCCTATTCCTTTTAGGATTTTTTTTCCCCCTAGCTTGAGCTGTGTTTTATTTTGTTTGGCTGTCTTGGGCTGACTCTGAATAAATTTGATTTTCAGGCATTTGGTTGAGCTAGCAAATCCGAAAAAAAAAATATTATTTACAGAGCTCTACTTGGAAAATAATTTCCCAGCCTAAGAGAACACCTTGAAATTGAAATTACACACATAAACATGTATCTGTGGTATCTTCACCAAAAAACATTGCTCAGTAAGAATACACATATTTTAGGAAACCACATAAACCTGGAAAAGAAGACTATTTCATATAAGTATGGAAAAGGTTTAGACTGTAAAAACTGTAAAGAAACACATGCTTATAATGAACAGGTAAGTTGCACTTGAATCGTCACCCAAACATCTAAATACCAAAAGCAAATCTAAGGAGTTTTGAGAAATTTGACAGGAGTTTGTAATACTGATTGCACTAAAAATTGGGAACGAACAATCTCTGCCCTTCCCATTTTCCTCGGTAGCTCCATGTGTTACACCAGTACTGAAAGCTTTGATAAATCTCTTCCTACTAGGCACAATCGACAATAAGGGAAAGGATTGTGTTCAAATCTTTGTCACCATCTGTGTGCTGTTGGGCAGGTTTTGATAGGTCAGCCAAGAGACAGCAGGCTCTGGAAGGCCTCTTCAGCCTCTGCCTGCTCCAGAAAAGTTCAGGCCAGGCTTCACACACCTCCTCCTTCAAAATTTTTCCATTTTTAAAGTTCTTTTGACCTCTTTATATAGTTGAAATGACTTCTGTCTCCATGAGATTGGACTGTCTGTAGACAAGACATACTTTTTACCCCACTCCCTTTAAAGGAGGGGGAAATAAATTTTCTGCCATAGAAGGAAAATGTTCCTCTCCAAAAGATGCTCCCAGTGCATTCTGCACTGGGGCTTCCCCTAAATTAAAATGTGTTAAAGCATCTAGAGGATTCATATGGAAGGACTCTATCTGCACAGGAGTGAAAGGGAATGAAGCCGGCAGCTACTTGAGACAAGTTCACACAAGATTGTGCGACAGCTCTGGAGATCACTCCCCAAAATAATCTAATGGCATTTGTGAGAGACATAAACAAGAAAGAATGGAGCAGTCTGATGGGGAGAAGACAGAAGGACTATGTGAACACATAGCATTTGGGAAGATAAACAGATGGTCACAGAGAAACCAGAGCATTAACATACTCACTCAGATCTTCATGAACTCTTTCCCATTCAAGTCACCAAAACCCCACACAACCTGGACACTTTCTCCTTACAGAGACTCTGAAGTGCATTTGCCACTGTTCTGGTTCCACTGGCATGTGCCTGCAGCGGCACCCAGGTGGGAATGCCAAGTGCCAAGGACAGAATGCTGATGCAGTGTCACTGAACACTTGTCCGCATAGGCTTCCCCTGGCATGCATCACTGCCTCTGAATGCTGGAGATGGGGGACAGGGAGCTGGCACAGGTGTGTCAGCTTTGGTTTTGGCTGTTCTCATGCTCTTAGGCACACCACACTTTCAAAAGGGGTTAAAGTTTATATCTTATGATTTAAGAGAGCATTGTGAGCATGTGGCTGACCATAAGAGAAAGGCTATGCCATAAGATTCAGTTATAGATCTGCTGTGAACATCTGTTTCTGTTCTGCCTTTGAAAACCTTGGAACAGATCAAGGCACAAAAGCCACAGTTCTACCTGTCCAAAATCTCAGAGGGAGAGGGTGTTAGGAATGAAAGATTATAGTCTTACACTGAGCCAAGGGACGCTCAGTAAGAATTTCACTATAGTGTTAAGTCAGGGACTCAAGTACAGCTGCCAGACTGGCTGTGCAAAACTCAGACTGTATCTACCAAGCTTTGTACTTTCTCTAAGAGAGGAAAATAAAAAGGTTTTGCAAAATGTGCTAATAAATTCCTGCTCATTATTTCAATCATGATCAGATTTTAGATGAGGTCAGTAAAACCCAGAGAGGGAGCGAGCAGCACAAAAGCACACTTGAGCCCACTTGTCTGCACAAATGTATACCAGCTGGAAAGCTGTCATACTGAATTTCAATGAAACTGAGGGGACAATTACAAAGAATGTACATATATAAATGTAGTCTCTGCTACAGTTCAGATGAGTGACAGAAACTTGCTCAAACATGTGACACAGCTGTACATCTGCCTCCTTAGACTTACAAATACATTAATTATTTTTTAAAATGGCATTAAAGCTCATAAATTGTTTAAAGCAGCTTTGAAAAATATTTGCTATGTTGAATGAATCCAATGCCAGGAAACATCAGTCAGATTTCAATCCATACAGTCTCTTAGAAATTAAAGCCATAAATCATCATCATCATCGTGAGCTTTTGCTTGGAGTGATTTGCTCAGCATGTATAACGAGGTAATCTGTAATTTGGTGCTTAAGTCAAACCAATAAATTCTCTTTAGAGAATTTTTGCATCTTTCTCAGACAGCGTCATCTGGTTTGAAGCCTGATTTCTTATAAATCAAATTTGACTTCTAACTGCATCATCCAGTTTGAAAGCCATGTGAAGTCAACAATCTTTTGACAGTTCAGCAGATGAGAGATCATCTGATAGAAGAAATTACTATGAAGATTAATTACCCATTGACAGAGATCTGAAGTAGAGAGGAAATTAATCAGAAAGGTAATTTCTGCACCACTTCTGAAAGAAAAAGCCACCTCATTTCTCCCCTCAGTGGGAGGGGAGCTCAATGCCAGAGATCTTCCTTTCACAGCAGTGGCAAACTTGGGGGTCTTTCTAGCTAGTGCCCGTGCTGTCCAGTGGAAACAGGGTCAAATATCTCCAAACCCTCAAGGGATTTTTGGGACCATGATGTTCACAAGGGGGAAGTTAAACCCCTGTTCTGAACATTTCCAGCTTTGTGTGTTAATAAATGCAAATTAGAATTTTTATTTTTTAAGCTGATATAGGTATTGCTTAATGTAAATGTATTTGATTTTGGAAATGTTGTCTTCTTAATACACTTTTCTTCCCCTGTGCAATGAAAATGTCATAGTCATCCTCCTTCTTATCTGGGCTCTCACATAGAAACAATCCTAGATAATTTTATTTATCTCTGTAGCAACAAATCTATTCTGCCTCACTTGGCTATCATATCTGATCTTCCTGCAGTTTTCCAGAACAGATATTCCATTATATATGCATCAATTCACAAGGGATGGTTTTGGTGGTGGTTCTCACTGGACCAAGGAGCAGTATCTATCAATGATTTGAATTGTGCTTTTCTGTTTCTTGTATGTGTGACAGACATCCTGTCTTAGAGCAAACACTGTCATTCCTGCCTACTGTACGTGTCTTTAACAGAAGCAGTAAAGGATTTCATTTGCCAGCAACTTCCACATCTCAGATTTCTCTTTCAGCCTTGTAATGAGACTTTCAGGTCTCAGAAGGGTAGATCTGGAGTACTCTTCAACCAATCTAATCAATTTAAAGGAAACTTACTCTCTGGAGGAACAGCATAGTGATAGGAAGACTTGATTCCATGGTTAAGCCCATTTTATAAATAAAAGGGACCACAGCACAGGTTTGGCTCAAGTAATCCATGCTGTTTATTTGCTAGCACACTACCTGGCCAGTGTCAACTCTCCCAGGCAATGACAGCAAATGTTCTACGTGTATTAGAGCCCAGGGGCTGTTTCCAGTAGAAAGTATGGAAAAGGTCATCTGTGTTTTGGGAGGCAAGACTGTTTATCCATATGAGTGTGACTATACAATGCTACTTGCCCTCCAACGAAGCAAGCTGCTGGTCTGTTTTATTTAGGTGTTAGGGGTAGCCAGTAACTCCAGGAGATCCTCCAGTCCTGCCCATCTTGAATCTAGGAAACAGCATGCCTCTGACCATGCTGAGTGTCCTCAATGACAGCCTTGAAGGATAAGCACCTCCATTCCTTCTGAATTGAATACACCCACTCAGCATCCTCTTAGTCTCTGCTCCTGGTTACCGAACCCCCATTTGTCTTGTCTCAAAGAGTCAGCAGGAGAACATACATGCAGTGTTAGTGGGCAGCGAATTCAAAATAAATAGCTATTTACTTCATCCACCTCTGGAAATACAGAAATGCAAAAGAAAAGAATATATTGCCTGGATTAAGTGTATTACTTCTCTCAACACTGTGTAGACCTCACCTAGTTACGATACCATTTTCTCGTCTGTGGAATGGGTTACAGCCTGCCTTCCAATAGATCCTTCCTCTCTCATCTGCTCCTTGGCACGGGTTTCCAGTTTCTTAGGAACTCCCTACAATTATTCTGTCCTTACCGACCTGTGAGCCTTCTCTGAGCAGAGCAGAAACATTGCATGGTTACCATGTATTGCCTTTCGGCCCTCCAAGACTGTCCCTGCCCAACTGTCAAACTTTCACAGAATCTGTGGCAGCACCCAGAACTCAGTCACCTTTCTGCCCCTCCACAGCAGACTGCACAAAGGTAGTGAAACAAGCAGAAGATCAATTAGTATCTGCAGAAAACAGGACAAGTCCTTCTGTGTTACTCAGGTCCTCTCTTAGACTTCCTGTACTGGTACCATTGGCTACAAAAGGCTGTGACTCTGACAGTATGCTACATACTTGTGTAGTAGCAAACAGCCTAGCTGCTCAGTGCTCTACCTCTGCAGGCTGGCTTTCTAATTCTTATGTCTGAAAGGCCTGATGTTTGTTCATTCCAGGATGTTTTTCATTGTGTAGCGCAAGACACTACTATCCCAAGCTCAGAAGTAGAACAACAAGGAATTCTTGGTGGAGATTTAAGGTTCATTTCTACCTGTGCTTTGTTAGAACTGTGACTCTATCAGCTTGCAGTGCAAGTGCCTCACATGCTTGCTGAGCAACTTTGGTGATAACTCTATGTTAAATATGTGGCTTTATTTACAAATCTCAGTGGCATTTACATAGTTCTAGTTCACAGCATTTACTGGATGTCAGGTGTGTTTCATGACAGTTTTATTACCCTTACTGTGGAAAACCTTAACCTCCCAGACACAGAAACAAAGCAGCTCATTGTATTCAGTGAGACAGCACACTGTATTTTACTGGATTAAAAGTAACTATTTCCAATATAGTATTTCTAATGCAACTATGGACTACATCTTGTTCTTATTCTTGATGCCTGCATCAGTGCATGGATGAAGAGAATATGTGCTAAATTGTTAATTTTTAACTATGTGCTTTAGTCAATTAAGTTAAGGAAATTGGAAAGAATTGTTAAGGAAAATGCTTGAGATCGAAAAGTATTTTCTGTACAGTTCTGACCTATAAGAAAAAAGGTCTGAAATCCTTGTTTCAATTCAGTCACATTGCCTATAGTAAGGTCAGAATTTTACCTAAAGAATTAATAAAGTAAGAGACAAAATAAGACAGGAGTGTAGTGTTTTGCAAAGGAGTAACATAGTATTCAATGGACCAAAGCTAAACTTTGCAGTCATTGTTTCATGACCCAAACATGAGTTAGGAAAAGCAATCACTTTCCCATCAGTCACCACACTTATGAAATGATGGAATTTTCCATTATTTCATAACCTGCAGTGCTGTGATTTCTCCTGATTAAGAACAGCAGCCAGCTGATAATGGAAAAAAATCTGCCAGCCCATATGGTGGAAAATTTCAAGCAATAATAGTACATCTAGTCTAAAAAGTACCCCAGTGATATAGATTTGACAAGAGAATGTTTATTTTATAAAAGAACTTCACTTTATACCATTAACAGGACTAAGAATCCTTTAGCACTGATGATGCTGTGTAGTCGGATATAAATGTGTGGCAATGCAGGCAATTCATCATGTTAGTGGTCATGGTAAACAGCAGGTAAAACTGGACCACTAGTAAACAGCAAGATTAAGAAATAATTAATCTGAAGCACTCTTGGACTAATGACAGGCTAGCACTACCTCACTAGAACTTATTTAGCTGTCTTTTCTTATGCATGATCTGTTCAACTTGTACTTTCTTCTTTCCATGACCACATCTTCTTAGTTCTTTTTCCATTATCAAATTTACAGAAAACATGTTCCTCTTAGCACAGGCAATGGGGCAATGGTCCCTACAATCCAGGGTTCCTGGCTGTTACCTGTCTGGCCTATGATACCTTTTTCTCATTTAGGAAGTTGTCATATGAACAGCAAACAACAACTGATAGCAGTAGTGAAGATTAAAAAAAAAAAAAAAAGCTTTCAGTCTGGTTTCTATGTCTACACCTCCATCAATTCACTGTTTCTTCAACTTGTTCATAATGGACTTTCTCAAGCAATACTAAGGGATTTCTTTTGATTAAGGCTCAATCTGATTTTTTCATGAAAGGTTTCGATTGGTCCCCTTTTGCCCCTTCTCCATATCATAGTCTTGAGTATGTCTTCCCACTTCCTTCTTGTACTTCCCCATCAAAGTACAGCACTTAGAAATTTCTTACTCACAAGTCACCTGCTGAGCTCATTCCTCAGAAATTGCCTTAATGACTACAGTATAAAGTGTGCCTACATTTGCAGTGATCAATTTAGTTTCACAAAAATTAGTCACTCTTCAAAGTTTTTACTCCTGTTATTCTGTAATGTAATTCAATAGGGCAAAAAACAAACTGTCCTTGTCTTGCCAGCTCTCCCTGCTGTCTTCGCCCTCTAACAACAAATATGGAACTGTGTCTGTGAAATCCATGTTATTTCTCTCAATCCTTCTCATCTTGGTGGTGGGACCCAGCATTTTCTTCTTGCTGAGTGACAGTGCTGAATGTAACATTATTTTCCTGCTGTGCATTAAAGTGAGTTCTGCTGAACTGAAACCAAGTCTTACAGGTCTGGCTCCTGCTCATATTCTGAAAGCTCTGTTGATCTCTCTGGAGCTCTGTCATGTGCTTTGGGGCTCAATCCATACAAGACTGATGAATGCCCAAGGTGCAGGCATTAGTTAATTGCCTTCTGCTATGAGGAAACTCAGAGCAAGGCACAGCAGCAGTGCAACTGCTGCTTTATACTTGAAATCATCTAAGTGATGAGAGTCTCACAGGAATTAAGTAGTCAAGGATGCCATTTGTTTCTCTACCTCGACTACAAGCAATGTGGAAGTGAGAGATGTGGATTTCCCAAACCAAACTGATAGTGTTCAGTTAGGATCCTAGTTGCTTTCAGGTTTCTCTGTGATTAGTAGATCTGAGGTGATGTGAGCCAGCTTCTAGCCATGTTTCTGTCTCCTCTTTCCACTTATCACTACAACAGCTTACACTTGGTCTCATCCCAGTTACACGCCTAGTTTGGTGTGGTGAGGTAGGGTTTAACAGCTTGTATCCAGCAGATTTTAAATGCCTACAACTTGAATGAACAAGATTAAAACAAAGGCAACCATTCCCTGAGGAGGGGAAGTGGAGAGGGAGGCGCTGATCTCTTCTTCTGGATATCTAGTGATAGATCACATGGGAACGGTTCAGAGCTGTGACAGGGGAGGATCCAACTGGACATTAGGAGGAATATCGTTACTGAGAAAGTGGTCAAACACTGAAACAGGATTCCTTGAGAGGTGGTGGATGCCCCAAGCCTGTCAGTGCTCAAGAGGCATTTGCAGAATGCCCTCAGTAACATGTTTTAACTTTTGGTCAGCCCTGAAGCCATCAGGCAGCTGAACTAGATGATCATTCTGTCCTGTTCTGTCTTATGCTACACTATTCCTTTCTGTAAGCAGTAAGCCAGTTCTCAGCAGTGAGGAAACAAGAACAGACCGTATACAATAATATATATATTCACCCTGTTAACCCTTATATTTTTAATCTCCATTTGTTTCTATGAAGATATTTAATAAAATTCAGAGCAAATGCTCTACTTTGGACTCATGCATTGTGATAGTATTATGATTCACCCCACTGCATCAATTTGCATGAAGAAGCCCTTAAGAATTACATATGTGAGGAGGATTTTTGAAGTAGTTTAAAAATACAGACATTTAAACAAATGGGCAGATATGTACTGGGAAAGATTCTAGAAGTGAAGATCTGAAATATTTATCCCTTGGAATCGTGGCACCAGAACTGGTGTTTCTCTGCTGAGTCCTGCTGTATCTTTCTGAAAGGACCTAAGCTGAGCTAGTTGGTACTTTTCCCCCCTCTTCATTTTATCGGCCTTTTTCATTTATGTAGTACTTGTCAAGGAAAGCACTTAATGTGCAAATACTTGTTAAGAATTACTGTAGAGTTGTTAGTGAGTCACACTGTTCTTCAAGACTTTTTTCCTCCTAAGATACAGCACTGAAACATCTTTTTTTTTCTTTTTCATTCCCACAGAAAGAGACATACAAATAAAGACAAATTTTATGCACTGCAGAACTGTAACTTTACAGAAAAAAAAAAGATACCTATTAATCTTCATGAAGCCCAAAATACAATTCTGGATATCAAAATCAAATTCTAAAGTGATATTAATAGATGTAGTACTTACCAAAATAAGTCCCGAGATTAATGAGGATGTGCCTGTCAGGGCAACATAGAACTTGGGGGTTAATGTGTTCAAAAACATACTCACTGAAAAAGAAAAGAGAGGACACCATGAGTACAAGCACAGGACATGTTCTCCATGTGCCCCTTCCTCCTCCCAACTGCAGGTAAGTTATTACCCTAGCTTTGATAAAAAAGACAGTTAAAATAACATCCTGTTCCATCTGCCTAACATGTAGTAAAGTAGAGCATTAGACTGCCACATGCAGAATTTTGTTTTCACAACAAAGTCAATCACAAGGCATTGGAAAACAGTTGCACACATGTCTGGGACTTTCCTATTTCAGCCAGTACTCCACTGACATAGAGTTTAGGATTTCCCATGATATACAGAAAACATTTTATTATATGCCTTTGCTACTCAGTTAGAAATATTGGAAGTCTACCTCAATGTCCTGCATTCTAAATTGTCTCAACATCCTGTAGATCTTGATGGGTTTTTAAGCTTTTTACTTCTCACTACCTTGGTTCCTTGCTTACAAAGTAGAAGACAATGGAATTTTCCTAATTCATTCTACTGCTCCAAAGTTGGTGAACCACTCAGTATGACAACAGTGAATAAGTGATCAGAAAAAGACCTAACTAGCTTTCTGTTAGTAAGGGGTGAAAATCATAATAGTTGTCCAGATTATCTGAAATCTAGGGCAGAAGCAAAGCCAGATGAGCAATTCCATCTGCATAGGCTTCTGGAAATCCAAAGGGCTTTTCTAGTTATATCCCATCTTGACAGCTGCTGAGAAAATCACCAGGTCATGCTCATCCCCCATAGAAAATTCCTATGGCTGGCCTTAAAAGAATAAAATATTCTAGGTTTTTAATGACTCTACAGAAGCTACCAGAGAGAACTGGAGTTCTACTTAATTCTAGATGTTTAAAGAAAACGCAACGTTCCATCACTCCCATCTTCCACGAATGAAAACATTCCCTATTAAACCACATAAAGGTTTAGAATACCTTCTGTAAACAGCCCTACTGGTCTCAACCAGTGCCAAAGAATTTCTCATACACATATACATTTATGTATACACACACATATATATATTTGTATATGTACATGTGTCCAGGACTGGGGAGGGAACTGACAATTGTTTAGCTGGTAAATTTAAAAGGCTTGTAGCAGAGTACTAGTCATTAAAAAACATTGATAAAAGGCCTGGATATGTAGGTGTGAGGCCCTCAGTTCATTTTGTTCTCTTTAGAAAGAACGCCTAGCAGAAATTAAATACTATCAAGTCAAAAAATGAAGAGGAGACAACAACAACAGAATACAAACCATCAAACATATGATTCACTTTCCATGACCAGTAAAAAAACCATAGTTTTCCAGAAATGCATCCCTACAAGAGATTAAAACCCTGCAATTACTCTTTGTTCGGATTTTGGCTGCTTATTTTCTGTGTTGTTTTTTTTCATGAAGAAGCCCTGAAGTGTTAAAATGGAACTATCCTTTCCTAGTCCACTGGAGTGGCATTAAGCACCAAGCTGACATAGTAAAGAATAAATCTGGTGGTTTTTAATGCCATTGTACATTTTCGTTCCCAAATGTGTTGGATGCCAGATTTTCAGCTAGCATAAATCAGCATCACATCTCAGAACTGCTGTGTGCAAGACAGCTACCCTGTCTCAATCCTTCCTCCTTTTCCTTTTCCCTTTCCTTTCCTATCCTGTCCAATAAAAGCAGACTTTGAAGCAGTGGCTCCTGCTTTCTTCAGCCACAGCACCTACTAAGTAGGAAGAGGAATAGAGAGACTGGAATAGCTTTGGCTTCACCAACTACCCCAAGTCTTTTAGAAGAAACATTCCTCATTTTGGAATGCAAATGTAAGCCAGAGTATGTCACTGGGAAAATTTCAGACTGCCAGTGAAACTACTTCCTTTGCTCAGGTGAGGATATGCCTGAGAGAGAATATGCTATGATGGGATATAGATGCCTGTGTTCCACCTTGTAACATAGCGCTACGGCAGTGCCAACATTAACAGGAAAAGCCAGGCAGCAAGAGACTTTACAGAGGAGCTTTCTCTTCCACTCTCCCACCACAGCTTCACAGCTTATGGAATACTGGAATTTTTTCTATTAAAATTTCCCATTACCCTGGAGGTAATTTGATTTCCAAAGCTGTGAGCCATCCAAGTCTACTATGAAGATTCAACATGAGCATATCAATTGAATAAGGATATAGACTATTTGCTTTAAATATTATTACTGACTTCCATCCATAAAAATTGTTTTCGGAAATACATCCCCACTTGGAAGAGCTCTCTCAACAAATTAGTTCTATGGAGCTCATCAGTGGTGTAGATTGAATAAGGCTCATAGGAAATGCTGTAAGCTTTCCTCTGTCACCACTCTTATACCAGCAGTGTATACTGGTTTACAGAGAAACTCTAAGATGTGAACAGAGATTGGATTTTATTTATCTATAATTTCCACGTGTTACTGCTTTGCCTGTACGTATACTGGTGCTCCTTTATCTTCCTTACTATAGGCTGTTGCAATTCTTCACTTTGACAGCTTAGTCACAGGAACTCACAAGGTGAACAGATATGATGCAGCATGCTTTCAGATTTTATGGGCCAGACTCCCAGACAACTGAAATAACTCAGTAGATTTGATACACGTGCACTCAATGACCAGAACTGTGTATCTGGACTGTATCTCTCTAATCCTTTGGCCATTCTTTCTCCCACTCATTAAATATAAGAATCTTCTGCTTCATTATGAAAAGTAGCATGTTTAGCCAATTATTAGCTAATCTCCCAGTTCTTTTGTCTCCATAAATACTATTAACAAAAGGAAATACTTTCTAATAAGAAACATATCTCCAAAACAGTAAAACTAAGTAAACTCCAAAACAGTAAAACTGTGTGGTCCGACTATTTTTATTCTCAAGTCAATGAGAATTCAATCATTGTTTCAGTGGAAACTGCATCAAGGCCTAGTTCTCCGAAAACTTAACCTCAAGAGTAAAAATCAATCCACTTTTGCACCGTGATATATATATATCATTATCCAAAAGGGAGTATTTCTTTACAGTCAGCACTCTGACACTCAAGAAATCACTGTCATATCCAACATCTCCATTCCCCAGTGGAATCAGGGTTCCGGAATGTGTTGTAGTAAACTAGAGCCATTAGATAATGCTACTTGTCCATCTGCCTCAATTCGGATAGCAGTATTTTTTGTCTGTATTTACATTTGATGATATAGCAGGATTGAGGAGCAGAGAGAGATTTATGAGAAATGTGAGCTGAAGACAATAGCAGATGACTGCAGAATAAAGAAGCCAAGTAGAATCGCCAGCAAAAGGTAGTACTGTATGTAATTTCTTCTAAATTCCAGTGTATGCCTAATTATTCCTGTTCACAAAGGGAAGATGCTGCAGCTATTCAGTTCAGAATATCATCTCTTGTCTGTAACTTGGTGGGACTTAAAAAGGACAAGTAATGAGTATCTAGACAATAACAAACCAAAAACTTCCCTTATGTTCCTACAGTGGCAACTTGTTTGAAATTAGTGTCAAATCCCAATTATTTGCATAGGCTTTTGACAATGAATGATCTATTTTAGGTGTGTTAGGACAGCTTAATTTGTATTTTTTAAAGAAAACCAGCATGACCTATTCTGTCCAAAAAAAGCCAAACATGTCTACTTATGGAGACTACTGGCCTTACAAATATCCATCCCCTCTTTCTTCCCTTCTCTTCATTGATTTCATTTTAATAATACTTGAGACATCCAGAAAAAGGCATGTTTACATTTTCTGAAGTGCCTTAGTTACACTGGTAAGTCACTTCATCCCTCTGTATACTACCTAGGGAAGGACTGTTATTTCATTGTTAACTGTGCATACTCACAGAGATAAATTTACATCCTATTCAACACACAGCAGATAAGTTACAGAAGTCATATGTATTGGTTTGGCATGAATGGTTAAAAAACCAAGTAATGATCTTCTTTAAAACGGACAGCCAGAATAGCTAATCAGATACAAGTGTACACCTCTGGGACACAGCTTTAAATACAGGTGGGATTTTGGGAGGCTGCTCTCCTTCGCTGCGGGCTTGCCATGAGGTAACATCGAGAGGGGGCAGCAGCAGGGCCCGGCTCAGGCCCCGCCACCCCCGGGGCCGTGCCGGGGCTGGCCCTGGCTGGAGCCGAGCCGGGCCCTGAGCCCAGCAGAT
>WBMY01018574.1:449947-482059 GCA_013397315.1 Donacobius atricapilla
ATCCTATGAGATGTTTGAAGCCTTGTCACCAGTGAAGAATGAGAAATCCTTTGTTGTGGAGCTGTGCATCTTTAAAAGGTGAAACCCCGTGTGTAAGTCCACGGCCCATATGTAGTCATGGGAAAGGCTACGTTTTGGGAAGCTCGCAAATGCAGATTCTCGGGCGGGCTGCTTTTGTGGGAGCTGGAAGCAACAAACAGACTGTGTCTCTTGTGGAAACTTACCAGAACAAAATCAGGGGGGACTTGTCTCTCTCAAAGTCTGAATGAAAGACTATTTTAAAAGTTGTACTGACCTAGAGTTCTGATTTTCTGTCTCTTTACATTGTTTTGTGGAAAAGTAAACTGTTGGTTGGGGGGAGGGGAGTGCTTTTAAAAAGCTTTCATGTTTCTTTTTGTTCTCCTTTTAGTGCGTGTTAATAAATCTAATTGTTTCTATCTTTAAGTTAAGCCTGTTTTGTCTTCTAATCCTATTCCATAATGGAAAAATATTTAGACCACTTCACTAAATTTAACAAACAAAATTCAGTGAATGTGAAACAACTACATCACATCTAACATTCCCAGTTGAGACTAATTGAAAGAGATGATTGAAATGTTTTTGAAAGCAGATGCCATTTCATTCCTGTAATATATATTACTCATTTCCAATACTTGTGATTCATTCGGAACCTGCGAATAAACACAAGAGGAAAATCCAGGTATTTTTCAAGTAACAAAATCCTTGAATCATGCAAAATGTTTCACTCAAGATTATAAAGACCACTGTTGCTTTATAAATTTCTTCAAGATCTTGAGGCATTCAGAATCCAAGCACGTGAGGAACCACAGTAGAAAATACTGGGGTTGAACTGCCAGAAGTATCATATTAACTGCTGCATCAGTTAATTACATTAGAAGGTCACTAGGGGAGGGAGCACTGCAGACTACCGACTATTCCCACATGCAGATCTACAATAATGACAGCCCCATTACCTACTTCTGAATGTGAGGTGATACAACTGTACAGTAACGTGCAAATAAAAACTTAATAGCAATGTAACATAAATCATATACACAAACAGATAAAGCAAAAACAGGATGGCATCATTTATTGCACTTCTTTGTTATCTCGAAATGCAGGTAAAATGATACATACCTCAATAACCTTGTTAAATAAAATATATATTATGCATAAATAAATAATATAAAAATTAAAGAAAGAAATAAAAATATAACTGGGTGCAGTGGTTAATTTTGTAAGAGCAAATTGCCAGAGAACATATAAAAATTTATAGTCACAGAGCCCTTCTAGTGCATTACCAGTCCTTAAGTCATCATGGCTATAATATTTGTGTCACTAAGAAATTCTGCTGCACTTTCTGCCTCTGCCCTCCATAACATCTGCTTGGTATGCAGACTGATGCAAACTCTTTTAACACAACTGCCAAGAGCCCCAAATCCCTTAGACAGGTGACAAGCTAAGAAACCTATAGTTGGAGACCTATGACACAGCAATCTAATTTCTTTTGACTGCAACCATCCTTTCAGGCTGCTGTTCCAACACGGTACAGAATATAGGGCAGTGATTGGCTTGTTTCACAGAGACCTCTGCTTAGATTAATGAAGCTCCCCAGTTCAAAGTTTTAGAAGCAATGGAGAACTCTTCTACCAAAGTGTCAGCAAAGAGGGCAAAATTAAGTTCAATAAACTTCTTCTACTAAATGTATAAACTTTCCCTCTCTGAGTATGAAACACTGCATACTCTTGACTTTAACTGAACTGCTTGCACATAAAATTTCTGAACTCTCAACCCCTCTCTCACAAGACTGTTGCCAATAATATACTTTTGGGAAAACACACTAGGGTCAGGCTGAATTACACATTATGTACTGTGATGGTCTCCAGCTAAACATAATAATACAAAATACAAACCCCATCAGATTTAAAGAAAGCATAGAGTATTGTCTCAGAAAAACAAAACCACTTTTACCAATTACCAGGATTTTCCCTGGGAAGTTATCAAGATTTTTTTAACTTCTTCAAACTTCTTAAAGAAATTACCAAAGAAGAAGTAAGCCTTCAAAAGTTTCAGAATGCTGCAGAGAGATTTTCCCTGTACTTGTTGCAGATGCTGTGCAGCTTCCTTCTGTAAGGCCTTTTGTCTAGATCTGTTTTCAAAACTTGAAGAAGTTTCTCACCCGTAAACAAACGTGGTCATTCCAGGCAGAAACAGCTGGCGTCTTATCTGTACACAAGGCAATGCAGATGCCCGCTCACTTTGTTCAACCACCCAGTCCTGTCCTAAAGGCATGAGGCTGAATGAGAGTCACATTCAGAAGCCTGGAGCCTGTGCTAAGAGGCCAGGTGAGAGAAGGTGGTGATGTACCAGAAGCCTCCATTTACTTCAATCTGATTAACTACACTGTTGTGCATAATCAAAATTCTACCCACACAGATATTTCAAATTGGTGAAATAAACTTTCTGTACTGAAGACCACCACACTCTCTCTTCCATGTTTCCACATCTTAAATGCAGGTTTTCCCTTTCAATAGAATAACACGATAAAAAGGGAAAGTGAGTAGGGACAGTCTTCTGGAGAAAAATTGGGTATGATGGGAGAGGCTTTTGGACACAAAGTACAGCCCAAAGAGAAGAAAGAGCAAATGGTAGGAAACACAGGACCAGTTATGTGTCAAAAACTTTCATGTTCATTTACTTATAACTAAAAAATAAAGAGTTTTGAAAATGGTAACTAACATTCTTTCCACTTTGTGACCAAATTGCCCACTGAGCAAATTATATCCAGCACAGAAAACTGAAACAAATCTTACTAAATCCAGTCCATCTTTTCCCAAAAAAAATGCTGCCTGAGGATTACAAACAAATTTGATTTAATCATTCTTCCCAACACGCTAACATATTAAACATCAGAAGGCCAAAGTGACACAAGGATCTGTGCTGGCTTGCTTTTCAACACCAAGTCTATATTCATATTACGATGTCCAAAAGTTACTGGATTGATCCAAACTGTTGTCTCACTCCTAGCAGGAATTAGTCTGTGCTGGCTGTGGAGCTTTTTGGACTTAGACAAATACACTGCATCCTTAGAGTGCATTAGCCATTCAGCCTGTTACAGTAAGTTTGCTCATCCCCACTGTGGACAGTATACAGGGAAATGTAACTGATAAGAGACAAGAACCAACACAGAGTTGAGGGCTGAAGGGCATCAAGGAAACCAGATCTGTGAGACAAAAAAGCACTTAAGACCCTTTTGTGACTTGGGAAAGGAAAAAGAAAACCAGGTTAGAGGTGGACCAGTAAAATACAGAGATGAGTTAAAAGAAAATTAAAAAATGGAATGGCAATAAAAATTATCATGCATAGAAAGAAGATGATATAGGCAAGAGCAAAAGTAAAAAAAGACACAAGAAATGACACAGGCAACATGAACGTAAACGAAGGCTATTTTTACTTCAGCAAGAGATGCTTCGCATGTCAGAAGTACCTTTTCACTGGGAGAATTAAGACTGCCAACAATAACAGCTTAGGTCATTTGGGAAGAGATGGTGTCCAGAAGGTATTCGCTGCTATCATATACACCCCAAAGCCTTTTCTCGCACACTATGAAACCCTTAACAAAAGGTGCTACTAAAGGTTCCCATTCCCAGCTATATTTTCCCAGAACGTCCTGCTATGGTCAACAGCTACACTATGCCTCAGGAACAGAGAGGTTAGACATATAGGCAGAAGATGCACTATAACTATACCCACCCCAAGGAAAACATTCTGTCTTGGGAATTTAAATACTGAAGCCAACTTAGTATAACTAGACCCAAGCACAGTATTTTGCTATTCCATTTGTCTGAGATCATGAACTCCCTACCTTGTGGATTTGGGGAGAATAAAAATATGAAGAAAAGATGAACTTTGCTGAATGCAAGCCACTCTTATAATGCAAATTTTCTGTCTCACAGTTGCCCCTGCCAAGGGACAGGGACATTTGCTCTTGCTTTCACAATGCAGTGGAGACATGAGTTAATTACACAGCTTCTGTTAATTGCAGAGCATGCTGCATGAACACCAAGATTTGCTAACAGTTGGCGGCAGAAACACTTCTAAAAAAACTCACCCATCCCCTCCTCCCAAACCAAAAAAAAACCCTTCAGCATTTCCATTTAAAGAAAACAAGGGAGAAATCACTTCCCTTGCAGCCCTTAGCTATCAGGGATTGAACTACATTTCTTTATGACCATCATGGTGTCCTAATGCTAAAAGCAGATTAGTGATATTAATAATGTACAAGTGGAAAGGAAAGGCTAGGCCATATAAGAATGAGGCATCGAGGATGAGCAGTGATGTGTCGAGTGGAGATATTAATACTTGGATTTTTAGAGATGTGGATGGATAAAGTCATGTTGCTTGGTTGTCAGTCAAATTCTCTTTCAGCTTTAATTATTCTAAAATCAGGTTGCTTGCAAATTGATTTGAAAAACTGTCACTATACACATCTACCTTGCAGATTTAGTTTCAAGAATCATGAGTCCTTGTCTTTAATTTTTACTTCAGCGTTGCACTGCATGAGTATGTGCTCTCTCAGATTTGTGATGGATGTCTTTGTAGGCAGAACCAGTAAAGATACTGGAGGGCACACCTTCGCAGTTAAGATTGTAGTTTCCTTTTCTAATCCCACACATACCAGCATGTGTACCACCGAACTCCCCAACACAAAAGCAAAGGAAATCCTGCTGTGATACAACCACCAAATGAGGATGGATTCCCCAGAGGTCTCTCAGGTGACTGCAGAGTGTCTTCATGCAGAGACATCTTCTACCTTCTCTTGGATACACATTTGTAAGAGAAAGCAGGAGTAGGGCAAGAGTATGGGTATTGCACTGCTTATCAGGTAGATATTTTAAAGTCTTTTAGGTCTTTAATTTAGGGTGCATAGCAATTGGGCTCTACTGAAAATCAACAGTAATGAATTTCATTGCAAAGATGTACTTAAATGCTGCTACAAAATACGTTGTTTTCCACTCTGCACCCCAAAGTGTTCAAAGAAATCCCTATTTCAAGATTACTCTTAACATCAACTAACCACTCATGTAACTGAATTTACACCTCTTTATCCAGTTTGGATAGGCAGTCTCTGCAAAGTTAAACACACCTGTACCTTAACTGCTGATTATTCTGAGGCATTACACAGATTTCTGTGGTTTAGCCTTTCAAAGCTGTATTAAAA
The DNA here is from genome assembly GCA_013397315.1 of Donacobius atricapilla. Classification (NCBI taxonomy): domain Eukaryota; kingdom Metazoa; phylum Chordata; class Aves; order Passeriformes; family Mimidae; genus Donacobius; species Donacobius atricapilla. The sequence goes on from WBMY01018574.1 coordinate 455,169, forward strand.
CAAAAGCCAATTACTAAACCTAATTATCTAGAGTCATTTAAGAAAATTAAGGGCTTTTGTTCCAAGTACCAGATCAGTACAGCTCTCAATGGAATGGGTATGGAATGCTCTTCTTTCATGCAACACTCAGGGAGGTAACTGCACTATTAAATCTTTTTGATGTTGGTTCATTAGCTGTGCAAAGAATATCCCAAACTGTAAGTTTGCCACAGTGATTAATCCCAATGCCACAGATAACAAAGGCTAATCTACTCAACAGAGAAGTCAAGCAAAGAGTTTTCACCAGCATTCCACAAAAGAGAAAATACCCCATGGGTTCCCCCATTATCCAGGAACCTCTCTCAGAAGAGCTATTCCCATGCTAAGACAAAAGAGACACATGAATAAAGCACCTTCAACTGCCCTGCAGCCTCCTGTTGTGCCTCCTTTTGTTCCAGGCAGGATTTCAGACGAGCACTAAACTAAAGATAGGAGCAGTGCTACACTTTCCATCCTTGCTTGTGTGTTGCATTCCTAGGCATAAAAAGGCAGGAGCACCATTATTTGTGCAACAAACGAAATTGTCTCAGCAATGAAAAACAAAATTGGAAAACTAGGCTGAAATTCGCATATTGGCTAAACGTTTTTTTGAACTTTTTTAAATTCTGGAGAAATATTGCATTCCAAACATTTCTGTCCTAACCTTGGCAGCCTGAATCTATATAGTAAATCTATTTTAGAGTCTCCAAGATGCTGATCTCTTTGCATACAAAAAATTGCAAGGTGCTTCTTGGAATAGAAGTGCTAGAAAACACTTTCATAATTAGAGCCAGTAACGTAATGAAAATTCCCTGGAGATCTACAATAGTTGATATCATTATCCTGCCATTGAAAACTCATCTACTTACAAAATAAATAACGGGTTTGTGCCATTTTTCTCCCTAAGAAATTTCAGCCTATGATAAATTTCTATATGAGGCAGGGATTTATATTTTTTTTTCCAGTAACTGATGGCCTGGGTAATGTGGCATAAAAATAAGGGGAAAATGATTTTTCCATCAAGGGTGATTCATTATTGCTATATATCTAATAATCAGCTTTCCCCTTCAAAACATTCCTAGCACTCTGTGACTCACACAGCAATTGTACCAAAAGAAAAAGAAGACAACGCAAGTAGAAAACTTTTACCTCTTTGCCTCCATTTTGGGGTATTTCAAAGAAAGCACAGCAGCAGGTTTGACAAGTAGTGTATAATCTCTACCACTCTCTTGGGATACCCAACACTTATTAAAATGGAAAAAGCTCTACAGTAACTCTGCAGACAGAACTGCAATCTGCATTCAGGACCTGACTGATGAGGAGACAAACGTCAGTGAGGAATTCAGCATAATAAAGATTTTTAGTAGAATAACCTCCAGAGAAAGGATTTCCAACCAAATGCAAATGACAGTGGAGTTTGAGTGAGCACCCCTCTCACACAGACTTACAGATATATAGCATGAAGTTAGACTTTTAAAAAATGGTCATCTTGTGCTGGGGTGGTCCTCCTGTTCCCCACAGGCAGTGAGTCTCTCTCCAGTGCCATTACTTCTAAAGGTCCTGTGTGTTCGCTAGAAAAAACCAGACTGTCCATAGTTTCATGAGAAGACAAATTAAATGCCACTTAGTCTATCTCATTAACATTAAGAATAATGATATTATTTGGTTTAGCCTTTGATGAAATCCCATGAGAAAAGGCAGTGCAAGACACCCACTGTTTTTCTTATTGAATACTTGATGGTTTTGATTCCAAACATGACTGCGGCTGACTTGGCTGAAAACTGAAATAGCATTCTGTCCAAAAGTGTCGTCTTTAATTTTCTTTTCTTCTTCAGTAATTTTTAAAATTACTGAATCTTTTCAGGGGTGATTCTCCTTGTGCAGGTAGGAGGGACCACAGGAGAGGTGGGGCAGGACTTGCAGGCAGGACTCAAACTGGTACTCTCCTGCGGCAGCAATCAGGCTGTTCAGAAACACCACCCCCAGCCCCATCACACATAACCCCAGCACTGTGAGTTACCTGCCAGCTACTGTCACGTTTCTTTTCCTCTAAAGCCAACCACCACGGAGGGACAAGTGAAAAATGCAGGACTAAATTAGCCAAATTTAGCCACCATAGGTAGATGTGAAACTTGCGTAAGAAGCAGCACCTGCACAGTACTTAGTGTAACCTGTGTTCCCATCCCTGTTCTTGCCCCACTCACAGACTGTATCATCTCTAACTCGAAAATTCAAAGCTCTATTTGGAAGCTCCCACATTTAGATCCAGCTGAGAATGTGTGAAAGTAAACACTCGTTTACCTGTCTGAATTCTCCAGGCAGACATCGAGGAGCTGAAGAGCACACCTCCACATTTTAGTACATAACTCTAAGGAAATACTCTGCATGTTATACTGTATCAAACTGTAGCTGGATTTTAGAAATGATGACACAGAAAGCAACTTTAAATAAACAACCCCAAAAGTATTTCCCTTTGTGCTTATATCTGTGTCTTGGGTTTTGCACAGTTTTTGGCGCACTGGCTTGTGAGAAACAGGCTGAGCTAAAGTTCAGGGTGTGCCAGAAGCACGGCTCGTCAGCAACTCCGCCCTTCCATTCCATTGCATCATACAGATCTGGGTCTCAAAACAGGGAGGTAATGACTGAAGATCCTCTTCACAAGCTCCCCCCTTGACACTGACTGGAGCAAGTTCCTCAAAAATCAGGTCAAGATGGCTCAAACGGAACATCTACAATTAAGAAGTGGTTTTCAAAGTCTGGTCAGGCAGGCAATGTCACAGAGGTGAGCTAAATCTCAGGAGCTCAGCTTTCCATTCTCTAAGGCTTTTAAGACCTGAGCACATGTGGTGATCCTTGCCTCTACTGATTTCCAAACATGGCTGAGTGCTACTTCATCACTGCACCCGGTGACCAGAGAAGGCCATGCTGCAAAAACAGCCCATCAAAATGCTGTGGTTTTCTTGCATCTGCTTGTTCCTCTTCTGGTCATGTCAATGTATCTCGGACTAGTGACCATGGCTGTGCTAATCCTCAGATGCTGGTGATTAATTATGATAATCACTGCATTGGAATTTTTGCTGCTGTCCATTAATTTGACCTATTTAGATCACCCTGGAAAAATTGTCTATAGAGCTAAAAATTGCCATGTGTCAGTACAAATGAAGTACCAAAAGCTTCTGGGTTTTTTTTTTTTGGGGTAGGAGAATGCCAATGCAAAAGGATTCAACAGCTGGGGGACCTCCCATCCTCTCCCATTTGTCTCTACACCTGTGGTCAGGAACTAACTTTCTGTCCAGCCTTTGAAGGAGAATGAAAGGAAAGTGACCTCCAAGTGTGTGGCACGTGGAGCCAATTCCCCTCTGAACACACATCTGAATGAGCAACTGCTTCAACAGAAAAATCCAGAACAAAACTTTGAGAGTGGCAGAATACCAAAATCAATACAGCAATATATTCAAAGTGGGCTCTGGTACAGAAAGCTCAAAGAGGGAATGCAAAATTATTGTAGGAGGCTACTTAACTTAATGCTTTTCAAAATGCCACTTGGCTCAGAAACAGATTCAGAACCTGCTAAGTGTGTTTAAGCACTCGGAATTGTAGCATTTAAATGACCAACAAAACCCCTATTGCTCATTATTCAAAGCGCGAAATACCACCGAGAGGGCAGCCTGACTTTCTGGCTAGAAGTGCCCATTAGAGCGATGTGCTTAGGGATATATAATACAGGAGCAACATGGAACTTGCAATAGATCTTGGCTTCTGCTCCTGGCTTCATGGCTGGCTTGCCTGCAGTCTTTCAATGCAGTGCTTTGGGGCTTTGGATCCCTGACTGTGCTTTGGGAAGAGACCTAAGTAACCTTTTGTGTGCAAAAGCAGCAGAGATCTTAGCACTAATTTCTGGCCCCACTACTGGACTCTTCACTTGCATGTAGCACCTTCCTAAACCCCAGCACAGAGAACTGCTCTGGCCTTTGATTCTGGTAGTGTCACCCTCTGAAACAGCTGACTGTATCCAAAGGAAGGCATTACATCCAGTACTTTCCAGTAGACCTGATCTAGGTCCAGCCTGTCCCAGGACAGCGTGGTAGTCTACACCATGGTGGTCTGTGAAGCAGACTTGCTTGCTTTTCACTATATATAAAGGGGTTGGGAGATAAAATAGAGTATGAGAGGGTATGTAAAGGTGAGTAGAACAAAAAAACTAATACAGTCTTGCAGACTGAAAAAATCATTTTTAGCAGAAAAAGTGAACACTACAGATAACCTACTGTGTTGTGTTTGGATCTCCCTGTATTTGGCTATGATCTCCCTCTTTTCTTTGTTACGTTATAAAAACAGCTCTCCAAAGGAGGTTTCACTGGGCACCAACAACATTGGCACTATTAAAGAATGGGTCCCTTAAAAGAGCTCTTTTTCATATTATGCAATTAATCCTTCCCATGGTGAAGAGCTGCCACCGAGCAAGAAGATCCCAAACTTTGAAAGTAGGAAACATCATTATTTAGGGGAATTAAGGAAAACCATCTGAGCTTGTTGAGGCTTTGCTGCCCGAAGGAAACAGCACACCACAGCTTGCCAGCAAAGCCAAGCTCAGAGTCCATACTGGTAGCAGAAACCAAATGTAGGGAATAAATACCATAGGTCTGTGAGCTTGAAATGGTATCAAGAGGTGTTACCATCTTGTAGCTGTATTAAAAAATGTACTTGACTGACATGCAGTGGGACAAGATTTGTTTATTGTTGCATGAATATTTCAAGAAAGAAATTAACCCTTTCCCAAAAACATTCACAATTTTCTCAGCAAAGCATAACACTAAAAAAACCCTGTTTTTCAAAACCTGTATTTCTTTTTCCATTAATAAGTTCTTTGCCCTGAGGACACTTAGTTTTAAGATTAAATAAATACATCAGTCATTTTTACCTTATGAGTTATGAACATGGCTTTGTGGGAAAAACACACCTCTTGAAATGGAAATATTATAATAGGCTTCTAGACTTCTCCAAAATGGTGGCTGCCTTTTTCTGAAAAGTAAAACCCCCACGGAAACTACTACAGGTTTGTTGCTCAGCAAATACACTAAATTTTTTTGATAATTAACTAAATAGCACAGAATCATTATCTTTTCCCTAAAGCTGGGTTTTTTTCCTGTAGGAGTCTTCACAATTTAATTTAATATTGCCAGCTTTCCCAAGTTAAATTAATACTACCAAATAAGTAAATCCTTCAGAGATTAGTTAGTCTCAAACCAGAGCAGGGCAGACAACTTGCAGCTGTTTTTGCTGCAGCGTTAAGTATATTGCTCTTACTGGTTTTCAAAAACAAGGAAACAGTTTTAATCCTATGCTTGATTGTTCCTCTGAGGTAAAGCAAGAAAAAAAAAAAGGCAAGAGAACATAGTTATGAAAACTGAAGCTCTCTTTGCCCCATCTGCCAGTTGCACTGCCACCAGTGCTGCTTGGCTGTGGGAAAACACTGACTACATGGATATGTATGAGGAGAACTGAAGTGCCACATGAGGCCACTGACATTTTTTCCCATGCGCAAGTTTTCGGAAATTCTGGAAAATTAGGTAAGCTGAGCATTAGATGAAATCACCAGTAAATACGTAGCACAGCCTGCCACCTGGGTGTCTGAAAACAAGCTCCTGAGGAGTGGTTACGGAAGACCTCTTCCCTGAAGTGGACAAGGACTCAGGGGCTGGAGAACCTCCTTCCATGCAGACTGTGCTGGTACCAAGCAGCACAGCTTGCCTTGAGCTCAGATGCTAAGTGAAAACAGAGTTTTTATCCTGCAGTTTCACACTCATTTCATATGGAGCCAAGCAATTTCTGCCAAATCCACACTGATAAGATTGAATAAGCAGAAAAAAGGAAAGCAAAATTGACAAATAAAATGGAACACATGGATTCTCTACCAACAGTCTTGAAATGTATAATTTATTTCTGTGTAGACCACTACTGTCTGTCTTGCTCAGAGCAGACAAATTTTTTCACCGCAGTTATACTCCCTTTCTTTAGTATTGTTTATCACCAGGAGCCCTGCACAGAGCTGCCAGGGAAAGCAGAGCCTCTGCTAGCAGATGGGCCCATTAAGATCTTTTGCTTGAGGCCAGCTAGAGTGGAACCAAAGTGCCGTCTGTACATCAGATTACCTGAGGTGGTCACACGGGTTAAAAGGACTGAGTTATTTGTTCCTCCATCTCTTCAGGGCACACCTGCAGTTTGTAAGTTAATTTCCCCAGCACATCAGTGTCCAGTTCATGAGGCCATTTTTACTTTCTTCCATGCTGCAGGGGTTAAAAGGCTCTTCTTGCCTCCACTTCCTTACCTCCACTGCAATTCCTTCCTCTTTGACTTGTAAATTATTCATTCTGTCATTTAGCTCATTTTAGTTTCAATTTGCAATGTCATTCAAACATAGCACAGTAGATTTATCCTCTCCTCTTTCCCCTCCCCTCCCGTCCCAATGCGTTGGAGATGGTCTCAAAAGGAGAAGGAGCTAGAGTGCAAAACTTCTGTTCGTGTCTTTTCTGACAGGAATAGGTAAGAGCACCCATATCTGAAAAATTCAGCAGCAGTTGCCACTTCTAAAATCTAAAAATATGGTAAACAATGATGGGCCAAACATATAATGAATGCTGACGAGCAGAACTCTAGTCAAAGATCCCACTGACACAGAACAATTTCCAAGTAAATTATTTTGCAAAGCTTTCCCTGAAATCAGATATCCCTGTAGTTCAGCTAAAAAGGCTGTGAAGAAACTACAAAGAAGCAGTTGATGAATAGAACTGAAGGACAAAGGGATATAATCAGGAAATACAGATGTTTATTTTATTTAAAGGAAGAATAAAAAGTTCCTTTAACCTTGAAGGAAAACAACCCTGTTAAAGAAAAAGAAACCACCACTGCTAAGGCTCTATTGCAAGAATAAAATCTGCAATCGATTTCTGTATTGCCTGGTGGGTTGAAGGCAGTGAGATTCCTGGAGGGCTACTAGCTGATGGGGATAACCTGGGGAGGCAGCAGCAGCTGCTTCTTTGATTTGAGGGAAGGCAGCCTCTATACAAACCTCGCTTTGAAAGGGAACCCTAAACCTGATGGATGCTGAAATCAGAGTTTGCCTTCTGTTTGCCCTCACTTCTGTCTATCTGTTAGAAAATCCACATGCCTTATTTTTGCCTATCCTTCCTAGATTTTGTGTTAAAATCCTCCAGGTACTGCCATTTCCTACATCATCGCAACAGAATCAGTTACTCAGCTGCACTACCAGGGAATCAGAGAGCCACATCACTCCTTCCTTTAGAAAGAACTTAGAGGTTAAAACAGTTCAGTGCTAAATGGCTTGAGGTCTGACTCTGCTCCTCCATCACAGACCAGACTATCTTGCCTGGGCACAGCACCTTTCATGGGAGGGCTGCCTGCACCAGAGATGTAGCTGCAGGTGTCAGTATCCACCACTCAAGGCAAATACAACTGCATGGTGAGAGCTCATCTATCTCATCAATCACATGTCCTGCACCTTATGTAACTTCATTTCTGACTCACAATTCAAAGAGTGACACAGTAGGGTTTATTATAACCCACCTTCTAATGCCAAAAGAGCACTTGTTAAAATATATCTTAGAAAAGCCAAAAATCACTTCTTGTATTTTTTTTTTCTTTCTTCAGCTTTCCTTCCTCCTCCTCCACTTTCATGTGATGCTAAGCCACAGATTCTCCAGGCAGTTTCCCAAATAATCTAAGTTTCCTAAATAATCTAAGATGCACTCCAAGGAGCAGATTTCCAGCCCAGGGTTTTAGCTTTCCATCTCTAACTAGGAGTGCCAGCAGCTCAGCAGCTAAACCTTTGTGCGCAGCACCAAGCATTTGCCTGTGCTGTTATTTAAACTGAGGGGTTTCGTTTTGGTTGTTTGATTTAAGTCAAGAACTGCTCCAAGCTGTTCACTCCAATAGCAAAAGCTTCAGGACAGCTCTGTACCCAGTAATACATACAAGTCATTGAGTGCAGTCTCTGGGTTTTTTGGGGTTCATGGCCTTGAGCAGTATTTTCACATCTCTTTTTCTGAACCACAAAAAATGGGATCATTTACTGTCTTGTTTCACAGTAAAAGGACATGCTCAGCCTAAAATAAGGCCCTAACAGGCACATTTCTCTTTCCAGTGAAGAGAAAAAGACTGTGTTGAGATATCCTCATATTCAATGGAAAAGATAACCTATCTTACTGATGGGATTTTATTTCCCAATCTGTTTGTCTGTTATCTCTACAATAATGTACTTGCTGTATTTTGGCCTTTCATATAACAATAAATGAAAAAATCTTCCAACAAACTAGACCTGTATTATCTATTTTGTTACAGAAATTATTTTCAATTTATAAGTTACAGCATTTTAAAACCTGTAACAAATCCAGAGTCATAATTTTCATAAGGATTTTTATAAAAAGTTAATAAATATCTTCTGCACTTGCCTCTTTTGTCTCAATGCACAGAGCACCTTTCTAATCCTGCACAAATAGCCTAATATTATGTCAAATTTCATACTGACACAATCAGAGTTAAAAGGACACAAATGCATCCCAAAACTCTGGTTCTCCTTCTTTATGCTCATCCTGATGCTCTACTTTTAGATTTCTAGTGTGGTTTGAAGCCACTTTCTAAAGTGGGATTAACTGCAGTTGCTAGACTGCAGCATAATAATGGTGCTTTCTAATATAAAACTAATAGAAGAGCAACTTCTGGGTATCTAATAAAGGAGGCTTTATAATGAAGTCACGTATGCACATTGCAGGGACAACTGGGACTCCAGAGAATGGCCAGAACATCCCGGTTTCTGATTTGTTGGCTTTGGAGTATTTTTAGTCACACTACCATAGAACATGAAATATTGATGAAAAGACAGCATGCAGAGCACGTTGCCTGTATCTGCAGTACACGGACTAGTGCTCGCCTACCACGAGACAGGATGAAAAGCAGATATACAAAGAAATTAATAGAACTCAGCAGCTCTTGCCAACCAAAATCACCCAGTCTTTGCCTAAATACTAATTTTGCCCATTCTAAGTATGTTTACAAACCTTTGCAATTTTCCATTGTATTTCAAGATTTGGTATGTTATTTTTCTCAAATAAAAAGGACAGATCCAGGAAAATCTAAACAAATCCCAGTATCTGAACAGATGAAATGACATCTGGTAAAGAATTAGTGAAGTGACTGTAATCTCTTTTCTCAGTCTCACTTCAGTCTTCAGGCCATCACAATCATAAAACCTCTGCAGCCACAACATGAAACAGACCAAAACCTGATGTCCGAAAGGAAGACTCTGTGACTCAGAGGAAACAGGAGCCAGTGAGATGACTTCTGTTTCAGAAAGGCTTGCGGGTTGGAAACATACTTGGTTTTTTCCACTGTAACAAGTGATCTGAGAAGATTACCTCCTCTAATAAATTTTGCTTAACACTTCAGCGTCCTTTCCATTGTCGATCTCAAAATGCATTGCTTAACAATGGGCAATAAATTCATATTTTTGAAGGGAAAACTTATATAGAGAGAATCACTGATAAACACTTATTCTGTGTTTGATCTCAGACAGGAATCACAGGGGAAACCCACCTGCTCATCTTGAAGCCAGGAAGTTTTGCAACTGATGCTAACAGGACTAGGGTTTCACCCTGGCAATCTGCTGCCTCCGCCATTTCCCTGGTAGGGTTAACAACTGCAAAAATGCACATCCAGGTAAAGCTATGTTGCTAATTTTGCCTCCAGAAGGCATAATAGTGGTAAGCTATGCAGGGGGATCATTAAGTGTTTGCAGCAGAATAAACAGCTCTTGGATGCCTCTTCCCTTGCATGTTGGCTAACAGTCATATACATTAAACAGAAAAAAAGCATCATCTAGGCCCTATTTCCAGGCAAAGAGAGGCCTGATAGACAAAACCCATCTGTTTCAGAGCCAATTTCTTCATTTTGCACATCTGCTCATTCCATTTCATTTGGTGTTAATGTACTTCACAAGAATCTTTACTAATGAAACAGTTCTTAAAGAATAATAATTTCCTTGATTGACTACTGTTCTCTGTATTTCTGCCTTTTCTGGATCTCTCTCCCAGTGGAGATGCTGGGAATAAGCCAGTCACTCTGATGCCTGAAGATTTGTAGTTTTTTATATATATTGTAGATTTTTAATACATAGCTGTATAGTTTCCAAAATTTTCTTACAGTTCAGAATAATACATTATCCTTTCGCACACATTATGCCACCGTCCTGAAGTTCTGTTTAGTATTATTTTCAAGAAAAGAATTTCTAACAAGAACATTCTGTATTGTACCAGCACCCTGGAGACATAACAAAATTAAAGGCTAAGAACCATTGGAGAGAAATAAATTTAAATTCACACTATAAAAATATTATCTGATATGGAAATAGATGTATTTTCTGACAGCAGCTACTTCAATTTTTTCCCACCAAGGAAGGACTTAGAATTACTATTTAGTCAATACAGGGTTGAGAAAGAGTAATTTTTTTCTGGTCCAAGGGAAAGAAATGATGAAGGTATGTAGATGTTTCATTATATTGCTACCTGGCAATCACTGATACATGAAAATCTACAGAGAGGGCATTGGCTGTTGCTTCACTCAGTGTCTCCCCTTCTCTCAGTGCCAAATGTAATTACAGAGAGCAGCAACATGTTGACAATAAGCTTAGAAGAAGAAAGGGAAGCGGTGGGAATAGAAATGCAGTGTCATATACAGAGAAAAACCAACAGGAGAAACACCTGAAAATGCAGTGAGCTTCTCTCCCCTCAGACAGACCCATGGCAGCAGTACGTTATCCCTACCGCACTTAAACGGATGGCTGCAAAGGCTGTAACGATACAAAGATCACAGAATATCCTGCAAAGCCATAGAAGGAAGGAAACCAGTAGCATTGCTTAATAGTCTGCTTATTTTACAGTCAAGTGGACTGCCAAGCAACTAAGCTGCAACAAGCTCCATATTTAGGGGAAGAAATGTTTGTCTTCTGTCTGTCCCTGCTTGCAAATGGCAAGTGGAGGGCATAGCTAAGCCAGATAATTTGAGTACAGCATGTTCCACAAGTCCTGAGCCTGTGCTGCCGAGCAGGCAGTGTTAATCACGGCAGCAGTTGACACACACGCCTTGCCAGCGTCCAAGTTTGTCACCATCACTGCGACTCTCACTCTCTGCTGTTCAAAACAAAACTCAAACAAATGACCCCCAAAAACCTGCAGTTACTCAGGAATCTGAGGTTCCCACATTACTTAACGAGACTGGATCTCTTTTGAATACAGAAATAACAACTCCTGATGACAAAAAGAGCTTGATTTGGTTGTCTAAGCAGGTGCATCCAAAGCTGTTTGAGATGCAGAGGACAGCTGACACACTGACACAAAGCACACACAGAATACCCCAGCAACTAAGAGCTGGTGGCCAGGTGAAATATGTTCCAGGGCACCTGAAATGGTTCTAGTTGCCTCATTTAGGCAGCTGATCTGAGCCCCATATAACCCTTTTATATCTTGCATTCTTCAACTGCGTCACCACCCACAAATAAAAATGAGTTAACATTGCTATTTAAAAGCACCTGTATAAAAGTGCAAGTACATAAAGTATGTACATTTGGGAGCACATCTGAAATCATTTGCAAAGACTAAAACCACAGGATTCCTTCTGACATACTGAAGACACTCACCCAAGGGAATTATCTTGTAAATACAATGCTCAAGTCTGAAGAAAGATGTGGCTAGGACCAATGAGAAATAGCTCAAAAGGATAACACTTTAAGAGCCAGGCAGTCCAGTCTCTGTCCCAAGGCATCCTGCTGCTGGAGAAGGACAGTGCAAGAAGAGAACAGGCCTAGGTCATTCATATACATGGGACAGAATGACCCCAGCGTGGGTGACTGACACCCACAACATTATTCAAGGATAAATGTAGTTGGTTAAACTCAGCACTCCCAGCCCACTGGAGAAGGCAATTATCTGAATGATTATCTGATTGGTGGCTTTTCAGGAAGCACCTGACTACCTTTATTCAGAAGACACATCTTTTTCCCTGACTCAGCTCTCTGCCATCCAGGATCCTGCCTAATGGACACAGAATAACATTTAAGTTATGATGGAAAACTATAAGCTAAGTGCATAAAGTGCCTCAACCAAGGTATCTTACGCAGTATTTTACCAAGGTATATTATTATTAATGCCCAGCTAAAATATTGATGAATGAAAAAGAATTGATAAAAAGTAATGATTTAAAACAATCAGCCAATTTGGAAACTGATTCTTTTTGTAATTCACTGTTTTACTTCAAATAATAGGATCAAATTAATGACAAAATCACCATTTTCCTGCAATCTGAAATGATACTAAGAATCAAAGTAGGATTCAGCAATGAAAACATCCACTGACTGATCAGAACTACATTTGACTGGAATATGACAAAAATGTCTTTGCTTGGGAAATTACTGCATTTAAAGTCACTGTTTTCAGTTCCAAATCTATGTTTCACAGCCTTGACTCAGTTCCTCTCTTTATATATCAACAACGAAAACTGACAATAGAAACTCACAAACCCACAACTGAGAACAAGCTTCTTCCCTGAAAGAGGGTGTAATGTAAAAGCTTCTTTATTACATACTAGCTATGAAAAACCCTCACTGTATGCATGAGTAAAATGTTTACAACATATATATGCTCCTATTCTTTTACCCAGTAACTACCACAATAACAAGTAGAGAACACAAAACTAGGGGTATAAATAACTACAGCATAAAATTCTGCCATTGCTTTAAGCAAGTGCTGCTTTGCAGGCATGGCAGGTACCTTCCCCTCACCACAGGCACTTGCTGCTAAGCAACTTTCAAAACTTGTTCGAAGCAGATGAAATTAGTGACTGGAATTGGAAGCAACTTTGTGTTGTGCAGGGATTTATTGGGGTGAAAGTGCTTCCAGCTGTGAAGCTGTAGCTGAAGAACCAAATTCTCTTCCTTACCCATTAAAGATGGCTGTTTCAGTCTACTCAGAGATCAGAAAATCCCACTTTGCACAGAACCTGACTACCTAACAGGACTTGGAGAAAAGTCAGAATGAGATGCTTAACAAAATAACTCACCAGTTTCCTAGAAAATGTCATGAACTCTAAATGCACAAACCAGAGTGGCCATAGTATGGAGCCTGAAGACCAGTCAGATGTGCTTGAAGTAGACAAAATGAGTAACTGGTGTCTAAGATACACTGTGCATCAGATTGAGCCTGATCAGCCAAATCACATGCAGTGCTGGGAGTCAGTCATGAGCAACAAATAAACAAGTGACAGGTATGGGACAAAAATATGATAGACTGCTCCATGCCAAATAACTGAAGGCCATGTCATAGATAACAGTAACTATTTTCTGGATATGTCTGCTTGCTTCTCATTATCAAGAGGGTAGGCTTGTTTTGGTCTTACTTATCTTTCTTACCATTTCAGGGATTGTACCAAAAAAGAATAAAGCCTTTTAGCTTCAGAGGAGATTTGTATCTACTTTCAAAATACTCAATGCCTACCTGTTAATTGAAAATACATACTATCTTCTGGCCAGCTATAGTTCACACACTTTGACTCATTCATGCCAGACAGCTAACTAACCTTCTCTGTAGCAAATTATGCTCTTTAAACCAGATCTGTCCGCCAGAAACTGATAAATATATTTTTACAGATTTATTGAATTAATTTAACGCTCAGGCAACCTCTCTGGCATGCTATATGGGCTGTAATAGAAGGAAGAGCATTGTGTTTTGTACAGCTGAGGACTGTAAAGACTAAACGCCCCGGAAGAACCTGAAACACCAAATGTTTGAAGTGATCATACAGCACATGAAACATGGCATGCTTGGTCATTTTCTCCACTGTCATCTTTAGAGTTCTGAAAAATAGGGAGGAAAATTGAGGTAGCTCAAGAGATTTGCAGAGTAAATTTTTTCTAAGCAGTAGGAAAATCTCTGTGGGGCCATACTGGTGATGCTGAATGGGTGAATAAGCCTATGCTCAGAAATCCAAGTTCTGAATAAAAATGCCAGTGCTGCAGCTGAAAGGTGCAGATCTTGTCAATAAGCAGAGACTTCCAGTTATTTTCCCTGAACTACAAGGTGCTAAACCTAAAGGAAGCAATGAACTGAAAGGGATCTTACCGCAGATGGAGCTAAAAGGAGGAGAGGCATCACTACATAGGGCATAAATGCATCTCATTTGTTCATTAGAGAAAGGAATAAATGGAAATGCCTAATTTTCATAGCAGCTGAAAGTAGCATGGCAGCTCATGGGAAAGCACAGCTGGTACTCAGGCTTATTGCCACCATCAAGGCTGAACAGCCAGCAGGATTAGGAACAAGCCAGGGTCACACAAAACAGCATCAGGCATTTTCTCTTGTCCCCAGCTCCCACCTGGCCCCAGTTCTGCTCTTTCCTGCTCACTACACTGTTAATGCACATCCCACTACTAACGCAGGTTCAAAGGGCAGGCTGAGTGACATGGGAGCAAGATCACAGCCTGGGCTCCTGCCTGTTTTCCTACAGCACAGATTGCTTCCTGTATTGAAGAGGGAACCATCTGGGAAGAAGAGCAAATGCTCAGCCACTTAATTGGTACTTTCAGTAAAACAGACCACAGTCAGGATTGACAGGCCTAGAGAAAATCACAGAAGAAACCATCAGCCTTCATCAGGGAAGAAAAACAGAGCCTGCTTCCACTCCAAACTCTGAAAGATTTGAAAATTAAGTAGGAGCTGTGTCAACTCCTCCAACCCTGCATCATCTCAGTCACTGCAGCTTCTAGCTCAGTCCTAGAGACCCTGCCCCATTTTCCCACCCCAAGCTGGGGCAGGGCTCTACGGATATGATGAATTCTTGTTCCTAAGGCAGTCAAGAACAGTATGATATCATTTGGTAAGGCAAATCATCTGCCACCCACCTTCTCGTCTACATACTGGAATAAAGGGAGACTGATGTCTTGTTTTTTATTTCTAAAATGGCCTCATTTACTAAAGTCACTTAAATAGCATTTCCAGCATTTTCAACCATTTCTATTTTACATTTTAAGGATGTCTCTTGGTTTCTCCATCGGAATAGCAGCAGTCTTTAAAGAAGGATGGGCAGGATAGAGAAATCCACCATCAAACCTGTTCATATTTTCCCCCCTCGCCCCCCCTTTCTCCCATCCTCCCCCCGCTCTTACACATATACAGTACACATACCTATTTGGCATATGAGATTTTAGCTCTTACCCTCGCCAAATCATCCACAATTTGAGAATTTACTATTCCAGGATTTTCCATGTTGCAGACTTCCTTCTCTCTTCTAGCTCATCACCCCTCAATTTCCTTGTTGTTCAAGAAAATTGATGACCTGACCTTTTCCTTCAGTTTTCCAACCACTCTCTTCAGTTTCAGTCTCCCCAGATCAGCCACCTGTGATTGATTTTGCAACAGTTTGCAAAATGTATTTTGTGCTAAGTTCCTGTTTTTCTGTCAGAATCTTGTAAGTTTTGAAACCAGCTCAAGTTTAGTATTTAGCTTCTGAAGAGTACATGAACAGTAGGCTGTTCCATATAAAGAGTAACTTTAATACTATTCTGGACAATGGCTTAAGTGCTGACTATTACAGATAACGTCCTCAAAAATTTAAGGCAGCCCTTCTCATCTCATGTTTTCAGAATGCTGCTCTGCCACTATGGATCAAGAGAGACATCTCTTGGCCTTCCCACCAGCAAGCATCTAAGGAAAGGACGACCCTATCCATGGGATGGGCAATTAACACTTCCTAGTATCTGTTTTCTTGGCATCCTCCAAATATGCATTATTAGCTTTGCAAAAATATCACCTAAGGGCTGACTGCACAGCAGCACGATGAAAGAAAACAAAGCTACTAATTTGTTGTGCTTAGAAACTGCAGTTCATCTTTGGCAGATGTGAACTTCAAACCCTTTATTAGAGGTCATGCCTGCTTGTCAAAAAACCTGAGAGCCCAGGAAACAAGGTGATATTTCATCTTGAATTTCTGAAAACTACAAGGAGTCTCATGAAAGGCATTATAAACAAAAACAGTAAGGCACATTGACATTTTTACTCTGACATTTTTACTCTAATGTTACTACAAGTAAATTGACCTGCCTGAACACATTTTGAGGCAGTATGTATATTCTTGTACAGTAGTTCATGTGCATTCTTATTTTAGCTAAGAAAGTTTACTTCAATTAACCTTAAACCCACACCCTGTTAACTCAGTCTAGTCCTACTTGAGAATCTGTAGGGTTTTGATACATCTTAATTAAACTTCTTTTAAAAAGTCACACTTTTATTTAAACCTAAGTAAGAACACATCCAGACAAACCTTGTAAGAGATAATGTACTATTTCTGAGAATAGCAGTCAAAAGAAAAGACTGACCTCATGAATCAGCCTAAGCTCTTAAGAATCCAGCACAAAGATTTTCAAAACCTTTTTAATATAATTTTCTCATTGCTCAAACCCACCTTGATATGCTGTCCCCAAAGAAAAGGTGACCAGCTGCAAACGACCAACATGCAAAACTCAACTGCAGTGCAACAACTGCTGTTTTTGACTTGTTTTGCACATTAGCATCCTACTAGCTAGTGTGAAATCATTTGCAAAGATAAAACTTGAAGTCCATGAAGACTGTTTTTTACCTTGGACTTGTTTATAAGGCCCTGGAAAAAGCAACTTTATGAAGAACAAAGGAAATTACCTCTACTCTTGCTCATAGCCAGCTCTCTATCCTTCTTGCAAAGAATGAAAGCAAATGAAATGTTGGAAAATATGGTGATTTTTATAATGTTTAAAATATTTCTTCAAAGAATCACAGAATCATTTAGGTTGGAAAAGACCTCCAAGATCACCGAGTCCAACTTTTGACTGATCTCCACCTTGTCCACTAAGTGCCATGTCCAGCCATTTCTTGAACCCCTCCAGGCATGATGACTCCACCATCTCCATGGGCAGCCCATTCTAAATGCTTTCCATGTAGAAAGTCTCCCTGATGTTCGAGTTGAACCTCCCCTGGCCCAGCTGGAGATAATTTCCTCTCATCCTGTCTCTGGTTGCCTGGGAGAAGAAGCTGACCCCCATCTGCCTGGACTTTCCTTTCAGGGAGTTGTAGGAGTGATAAGGTCTCCCTTAAACCTCCTCCAGGTTAAACAACTCCAGCTCCCTCAGCTGTTCCTTATTGGACTTTTGCTCTGAACTTTCCCCTAGTTTCACTGCCCTTCTCTGGACAAGCTCCAGCACCTCAATGGCTTTTCTGGAGTGGACCAGAACTGGACAGAGGACACAAGGTGTGGCCTCACCAGTGATGAGTACAGGGGGACAAAGAGTGAACCCGTCATGTTCTTGTCCTACCATGATTATTTCATTCATCAATCTTTTATAGATTAATATTAGTCTTAGATAACTGTTTAAAAGGGTTTTTTTAAATTAGATTTCATTCTGGCTATAACCACTAATAACTATTATTTAGCTATTATTTGACTGGCTCTTCTCATTTTCTTCTTCAAAATTATTTCATCAGACCAGTTTAGTGAGTTTGGATGCTAGAAAGCAAAAGGACAGCCAGATAACTGTGATTCAGTTTCAGAATTTAACTGTTGAAATAGCTGTGCATCTCCTTTGAAGGGTATTTTCAGACAGAACTTCAGAAATAAAGACAAGACTAATGACCAATTAAAAAAACCAAACAAACGCAACCAACCAAAAATCCCTGGAAAGCAATTGGCTACATCCAGCAGATGATTTTCAGAGATGAAATTCCAGTTTCTGAAAGCCAGCTTGGCAGTGTGATCTTCTCCGACCTGTACATAAGGCAGTAAGCACCTAAGTCAGCTGCAATACAGGCTTCCCCACGGTGTCTCTGATACACCTCCACCTCTGTTGTGTCAGGATGCCTGAAATGCTTCTGGATATGAAAGGACAGTCCACTTTTGTACTTATGTAAACTTTTGGCATATATATATACAAGAATAACAAGATTTACTGCCTGTCAGGGTACTGAACTCCCTGGCAAGAAGCAGGAAGACCACAGCTTCTCATCAGTAGTGATATGCTATATAGTGAGACAGTTTCAGGCTTTCCTTCACTGAAAGAAATGCTTTAATTTCACTAGTCTGTTAAAAACAAGGCAGTTGTAGTTCTAACTAACAACAGCTGTCAGAGTAAAATAAATAAATAAATGTATGTACATGCATATTACATACATAAATAAAAACTGGCAGATTTTTTTTAAACTCTTTTGTCCATAGTTAGATTGTTCAATGACATAAAGACACTTCTTTCTTCCTTTGTAAACCAAAGCAAATCAGGAGTACATACAAAGCCATGGCCTAGGGGAGAATAACTGGAAATACAGACACCCATATTTGCTGCCAGCCTGCAGACAGCAGCTGCTGCCTGCAGCGCCTCATTCGACAGCGACGGCGGCTGCACTGACGTTCCACATTAGAGAGTCATATTGCTTTGTTCCCTCAGGGGAGCCTCTCTGTTTAAGGGGATCCTATTAAGGATGGCAAGTCCAAACACGAGCCTTTTTTTTTGTCTTTTTGTGTAATTCTGTGTGAATATTTATCTGTATTTTATGGGAGAATTAACTGAATGTCATTGTACACGCAAGAACAAGACATAACCTAACTAAATGCCAGGCACGTAGTTCACCAAACTGCTGCAGTACAGAGCACTGGTTTGAAATCTACAGCTTCATTAAATCTACAGCTTCATTCCTCTTTGACAGGCAGCCAAGCCCCACAGAGACTCTAAGTTATTAGCATACATGCAATGCCCCTGAGCAACCAAACGAATGTCTCCCTGCATCCAGATGGTCACTGAGACATGCAGTGCCACCTCCCTGGTGTGGAGGGGGTAGCCTAACATAGCAAGAACCCCAGTTGTGGAAATGTTCATACCTATAAAAATAAGTTTAGAAAAGGTCCCGTGTAAAGGCCTTGGAATGCCCATTCTCTGTGGGATCTCCTCTGCTGTTGACAGACCATCAGTGCTTTATCCTGAGCAGTCAATCTCTTTGTTGTCCTGGCTGTTGTATCCCTCTGGGCTGGGGCAACAACCCCTAGTTCACTATGACATGGTAGCTGCAAATGATACTAAAGATGATGTAGTATGTCTTATTTAACACACTTGAGAAAGCCTTCATCCCACCGCTATCTCCTTGTGCTATCAGAACATTCCAAAGTCTCAAAAAGACATCTCTAGCAGGTCAGCAGTTGTAGAGGAATTTTGTACAGGCACGGAACTGCTCTTCTGTCCTGCGACCAAGGACACCATATCCTCCTGTGTGATGTTCGTGTGTCAGGCCTCTCACACTTGGGTGGATTCCTGGAGGAACTTCCACTCTTGATTGTGATGCTTACACTTCAGATCTTGCTGCTTTTTATCTGGCTGCTGCTCACTTCCATCATTTGGAGCTTGTCTCCATCCAATCACACAGGCAGCCTAACTATCACCCTCTTTGCTCTGTACAGCTTATCTGGAGTTGTCACTGCAGACAGCAGAGGATGCAAGCAGCAGAGGATGCAGAGAATAGCCAGGCTGATACGTGTTCCAAAGTCAGAGGAATGCTTTCTCCAGCTCATTTAACCCTCAGCAGACCTTTACCTCCTCCCACAGCCTATAAAACAGATGGACTGCCTGCTCTAATGATCTTGTGGATGACAAAGCACATGGGATCCTCACACAAAATTTGCCATGTTTCTTTGCCAGCTAATTTGACATTTCTCAGCTACTGTATTCTTGCTGATAACCTAAACAGTCTGAGAGTATTTTATTAGCAGATGGTTTGAATGACTCATGATTACCTACCCCGATGAAAATACAGCAGCACAATTTACTATTGCCACTGCAACAGTCCTAGAAACCTTACTAACGACAGTAATGAACGCAGCAGACAGGAAAAAAGGTTAGCGGTGCCAATATTTTCCACATTCAGCTCTTTTAGTAAATGTTAAATGTATCTTTTTAGCATCTTTTAGTATTCCTAATCAGGATGCTTTTCCTTTTCTCTTTTTCTTTTCTCTTTTTTCTTTTCTTTTCTTTTCTTTTTTTCTTTTCTTTTTTTCTTTTCTTTCTTTTTTTTCTGACCAGCACTATTTTGTGCTAAGTCAGTTAAGAATCAGTGTGACTCTTGCTAGGTGTCTGTAAGCCAGTGATTTATGCAATTTAGGTTCTGCCTGGGTTGGTATCTTCTTAGAGCAGTTTTTCCTTCTCTTGTGGCAGAGGTCTTACAAGTGGAGTCTGTTGCCATTTTCTGACCTCCCTGGAGTTGTAATAGATGCCTTTCCTCTCAGAACTTAGTTTCTAGTGGTGTCTTCATCATAGAATCCCTTACTTCATTGTAAAAAAATGCATCTAACACATGAAATAAAAAAAAATCTGGTCTCCTTTTTCTACTCCCATCCAGGAACTTTTAAAATATGTAATTGAGTACATTTTCCTTTTTCTGCACTTGCACAACCACAACTCATCAAACACCAAGACTATATCCTCTTAAAATTTCTTCATGTGCTATCATATGGGTACTTCCACACTCAAGAGAGTGCAGCAGGAAATCCAAATACACGACAGCTTTCCAAGACTAGTTCCTAGTGGTAACATGAAAGTTGGCATTTGCTGGAGTGATAACATATATGGAATCATATCATCACTGCAAATTGCAAAATCACTGGGTTAATGAGTGGCACAGTAAACAGGAGAGGTTAAGGGAGATGGATAATCTTTCCACCGACCATCTTCAGAACCTCCTCATGGCTTTTTAGGCTACAGAACTTTTGAGTAAAAGGCACTTTCTTCCAGAGCTCATTCTGGCCCTCTCTCATCCTTCTTCCCTGCTCATTCAAACCTTTAAAAGAGCTATCTAAGGGCTATACAAATGTGGAAAGCCCCCAGTACAGCTATATATTTTCTCTGACAAGCTCACCGACTTAATGTCATTTTCACCTCAGACTCCTGCTCTAGGCTGAAACATGATCTAGCACGTTTTAAGGGTCTGCTCAGCATCTCTCAAAGCAGGCACAGAGGAAGACATTCCTAGCCACTCTATTCCTCAAAGGAGGTCAGAAATATCACACTTTCATTTTGTATCACTGCCCCGTAGTTTCACAAGAATTTCCCTTCTCCTGTACTGATCAAAACACCTCAAGATACCATTTCCAAATGAAATTTTTGAGACCCCTAAGAAGTTCTAAAATACTTTCCATCTAATTCTGGGAAGCAACAGCATATTTCTTGGTCTAGGCAGAATATGGGTTCTCTTCCACTCCCAGTTTCTAGGCATCTTAAATTGGTCTCACAGTGTAAGTCTCACCTTGACCCAACACACCAAAGTCAGCCAATTTTTCACTGAGCTCCACCAGATTGTGGGTAGCAAGTGTTTCTCTCTGTAGTTGTCCAGCTTAATTACTTAATATCACATCTTATCCTTTTCAATAGGGAACATATAGTCATTTTTAAGATACTTTAATTTTGTATTATACACAGTGACCTTCATATGAAAACCCTGTAAGTAGTGATCTCACATCTAAGTGATTTTCACCAAACGGGAAAGAAATCCATTAATCAAGAAAATCTGGAATACTCTGTCTCTCTGTACTCCACATGCTTTGCTCATAGCAATTCACAGACCTTTTTGTGGTGCTTCAGGGATTGAGCAGGTTATTTTAGCTCAGATGAAAAGAGATGGCTTAAATTCTTCTGCGAATAATTTTTTTTGCTAGGCATACCCATTAATTATCCCCAAATTACATGAAATACTACTGCTTTTACCTCAGCTCAAATAATATGACAGAGTCTTCACTGCATGTATTGCTCCTCCATCTGGGTCACACAGCCCAGAGGGACCCTAATAATCTTTCCAGCATCCTTGGTCATAAAGATCTTCCCCTATTTCTGGTTCTGTAAATTACACTGGTCAAAGCTGAAGGTTGGTTTGATCTCATACCACTTTGCAAACACGCAGATTGACTGAGCTTGTATCTACCACTGGCTCTAACTTGGAGACTGTTCCTGCATTGAGGGAGGTGCTGGTCTCTTCAATTCTAAATTATTCTATGTTTTTTGTATTAAATCCGAAAGACCTTTTTTCATCTTTGATCATCCACAGACTCCTCCACTAATTGTAGCTCATGCTTTTAGCTAATGGCGAGGACCAAAAAATTTGAAAAGCTGAAGAAAAGCTTGTCAAAGTCCTTTCATGTGTGGACACAGCTACCTGGGAGACTATCACTGTATTCAGTAACTTTACATCATATCCTTGCAACTTCTAAACCAATGAGATAGGAAAGGTGTTCCAGGGCTGCATGAGACAAACCACTAAAGACTGTCAAATTCACGAGTCATATCCAGTCTGTGAGATGTCTCAGCTCACTTTTTGGTTTTGGAGAAAGAAAGGGTAAGGTGTACTTAAAACTCTCACAACAGCTGCCTGCTTGTGTACAGCTCAAGACAGTGAGTTCAAATTGCCATGGCGCTGCCTGAGTAGGAGGAGGGCTGGGCTTCAAGCCCTGGTCCTCCTGAGCATGCAGTCAAGTCTTTGGAGACCAAATCTCAGGCTAACAAAGTGTTACACCCAAAGGAGCTTGGAGAACCCTCTCTTATCTCAGGTTTGTATTTTTAAAAAATACATTCATTTAGAAAGTAACAATACTAGCACACAGTCCTCAAAATCTACTGTAAGTGGGATGTGAGACTACATTTTCTCTCCAAGTATCTTGAAGTTTCACTGATGAATTTGTCAAGTTATTACAGCTCCTGTAACCTCAACCCCTTTCATAACCCAGGTTTATTCTGGCATTTGACAGTGGTGTAGCTAAGCCTCTCTTTGACCTGGCTCTGCAATATTTTCAATGGCCCCAACTCTACAGGGAACAACAGGAACCTCAGCAGCTATGTACATTCATATATTGGTCTAAAGCTACAACTTCTGGTACTTTACATAACCTCTCTTGGCGTACTGTTGCCTGAGAAACCAGTGTAACATCACTGAGGAATTAGGGCTGTACTTAACTGCTCTCGGCCCTTTAGGATGGCAGTGTGCTATTATTGCTTGAAAAAGGAGCATTTTGGTCATCTGCTGGTTCAGTGGAGCCCAGTCTCATCAAGGCTGCTAACCCACAAGAATTTCAACAGTTATGTCCCACCCCTCCTTGTGCTGCTGCTCATCTAACCACTCCATGAACAATATGCTCAAAACCAGCTACCTGCAGGAGTGGTCAGGTTTTGGCTAGTTCTGTGATGAGTACCAGTGCTGGGAACAGAGGAGGCAAGCACATCACCCAGGATGGCAGCGTCCATGCCAATCATATTGTCCTTCATCTCCATGTCTGACGCCAAGATCTCCCATTTCTATATTGGTGCTTGCTGCTGTTTTGCACAGATTTGTAAGACTACTTACTTCTCTGATGCCGTAAAATCATGTATCTTGGGTAACCTTTCCCATTTTTTGGCTGGAAGAAAGTTTGTGGAAAAAAGTGCCTAGGAACAAAAGCATTTCCTGAACAGACAGCAGAAGACAGCACAAGGAGCCAGGCACAAGCACAGAAGCTTTTCCCGGCACATTTAAGTGAACAGGTTTCCCATTCCCCACATCAGTCCTCAGCCTCCCCACAGAGAGCAGCCTTCTAGCATCAACCTCGCAGCTGAGGAAAGCTCCACTTGCCCTTTGGTTTTGTATTTCTCTGGCCCTTGGGTCAGCTCTCCTTTGTTTCAGAGTCCTTCTGCTTTCCAGAGTGCAGTTGCTGATCTACCAGACAGAGACTACCAGGAATGTCTCCCAAACAGCCCAGGCTGGAAGAGCATTTCGCAGACAACCTCCCCTATAACCCTCACAGCTTAGTACTGCTGCTGGGTTAAAAAGCCCTGGCATGAAGAAATGCAGCAGTACTGAGAGCATCACCTGGGACTTTCACTGCACACATCTGCAGCCTTGTAACAGCACTGGGACAAGAACCATGGACATATGTGTGTGATTTCCCTTCCTCACAGCTTCTTACTGAGTTTCTCTGGGTAGCTGAAGCACACACGGTGCATATTTTCAGACATGCATGAAATGGCTGTCTGAGCCTCTTTAGCTGCTTTACAGGCTCTAAACTGCATCCTGTCCCATTCCATACCAATACACAGTCAGATGTGATGGAGCTGCATTTCCCTGACCTCTCCCAGCACTGGTAAGCCCCACCAACTATGGCTGCTCTCACAGGTCAGTTTAATTTGTGCCTCTGTTGTCTCTCCTAGAGGCTGCAACTGCCAGTACTCCTAGTTAGAGAAGGGATGCTTGCTGGTTATTTCTTCTAGGCTCTACTCCCTGAGATGAGGGTGTTCTATTTGTGCGGACCACCTCATCACTTGTTCAGAGGTCCACCACTTGTCCGCTTTGGTGCAGCCCTAAAACACCATTTCATCTTAAAAAAGACTTAATTCTCATTTTTTACCAAACCAGATTACCTCCTACAGAATGTGAAATGATTATGGTGAGCAGACAAATCTTTCAGGTCAGCAGGAGTGGTGGCATGGGATGGAAAGCTGCGCCCCATGCACACAGCTCCCCACACTGCTCTGGCAGTGCATCTGACAGTGGATCGGCACAAAAGCACTGAAAATGAAGTGTCTCTGGCACATATGTTTCCTGTAGGAATTATAGAAAGAACATGTGACCAATGGAAAACACTGACCATGACCCTATGGCAACTACCCTACCCTCCCACAGTGCCCTTGCACAGATACTTCTTGGGGATTTTGCTTTGCACACCCTGTCCTTGCTCATCATGCACTGGGAGTGTCAGCAGCTGTTTGTGCATCATCTGCTGCCTTATCCCCCTTTATGGGCTACAGTCACCGCCTGTTTGTCTTTCCCTGCATCCAGGAGGTGATAAGCAGATGCCAGTTCCTACAAAGTCACTCAGACTATCTTTTACTGCCTCTCTAACTGCTGCTAAAAGCCAAAAGAAAAGAATGGGATTGCCAAAGGATAGTTGTTTTGACATTTAAAATATTTTGATACTGAATGAGACTAAAGGTTCTGAACCAGTATTTGCTTCTGAGCATTTTTCTTGGCTTTTTAACCAGAGCAGAGAGAAATAAAATCCGAAATACTAAGTGTAAACACCAGGATTAAAAAAACTGTAATCTGCTCATTTTATGCTTTTTGGACAGTAGCAGCAGCAGCAGCAGCAATGGCTTCTGTCATATTTCCAATGTCCAAATAATGCTGACTCCTTTTAGTTTGTCTTATTTGACATTCTAGCCAGACAGATACATTAACAATTTGTACTACTAGTAAGTATCATTTGATAGCCTGGAAATATGAAGAAGACAGGCAGAGAGGGGAGATGAAAAACCCCTTAGCACTTTGATTGAAGTAATTTTGATACTACCTTTTTTCTTTGAAAGCAAAGCCACTGTTCCTCCAGCACTGGCTTGGGCAGGGCTGGTTACCCAAGCACGGACCTGCACAGGCAGGTGAGCGGGGCAGCACCAGTGACCAGCGTGCTCTCCTCCCGCCTGCCAGCACCTGGCAGCAGTAGGCAATGGGACAGTGTCCAGCCTGAACAGGAACTCCTGAGTGGGAGGTTCAGTCCCAAGCAGAGGTACAGGACAGTTGGCCACCACACTGCCTTCCTCTTTGTCTGGCCAGAGAGTTCAGGCAGAGACTGACCACAGCCTCTGCTTCAATCGATGGTAACAAGCCATGTTCTGTTTAATCCCATTTTTAAAAGCAAGAAATGTTTCTAGACCCTTCTGGGAAACAGGTAGGGGCTGTTATGGAAGCTCCCATTGCCCTTTTCTAAATTGTGGGAACCATGGAAACAAAAGCAGCCACAGCTGCTGGTGCACAATCCCTGTGGCTTTAGCCAATGCACCTTGTAAACCAAGAAAGGACCAAAAAAAATGAACAAGACTGAACGATCTGAATGTGTAGTATGGCTTTCTGCAAGAGAGCAGGAAGGGCACAGATTTTATCTCAAAGCCTGTTCATGTGTATTTTGTAGAAGCAGAAGCCCACGGACACAGACACTGGGGCTCACAGATTTGTCAGGGCAAAATAGATGCAGCTACAACATTTGGCATCTCTGTTCATGCTCTGATGACCCAGAGCTGCAGACGTGTTTACAACTGTGCATGAAAAATGTGTCCCTAAACAAAAGAAATCTAAAGGCAAATTTTGTTTTTATGCTGCCTGACCTTGATTAAGTGTTGTGGCAGAGGAGGGGGGAGCTGCCAGAGCCTGACCACAGGACCAATTAACCCCTTGGGAGCCAGGGGATCGACAGCCAGGAAGGCACACCATGAGGTATCCCAATGCTCTTAGCACTTCCTAGGAAGAGATGAGCCACAGAACAGGTCCCAGCCTAGAAGTGTGGAGACATTACACCATGCTGGATGTGACAATGCTCTACAGAAGCCATCGCTCCATATCCAAATGAGACATGTTTTCAACACACAGTATTGTTTTGTGCACAAAATACAGCATGGACTGTTTTCTATTTCTCGGTCACCCGATAATCACTGGATCAGACTGGTCTCCACAGAGCCACACTGCCACCAGCAACATTATTTATACATAAACCTCCCAGCCTTCCTCTGCAGCCAGATTTGCCAGGTAGGTAATTGTTGTTCCCATTGAAGAAAAACTGGCTTGCTTTCAATGACATGCATCTGCACTGCTATTATACAGCAGACTGCCTCAGTTAAGATTTTCCAGTACAAAGATGAGGAAGAAAAAAAACCCAAAAACCTTTTATTTTGCATTTTCCACCTCATATTTGGAATTTCACCTCATTTAATTGCAGATTCTGCAGTCATTGCGGGGGGGGGG
>WBMY01018574.1:482097-496424 GCA_013397315.1 Donacobius atricapilla
GGCTAGCGGGGGGGGGGGGGAGGGGGAGATTGCAGAGAAGCCTCCTTTTTCCAAGAAACAAAAATGAAGTAAATAAGATTGACATGACATAGCAGCCTTTTCCTGCTGGTAAAATCACTTTCTCCTCGCTGTCACCCATCTAATACTGCAGTATTCTCAGTCCCCAAATGTACCATCTGAGTAGGGCATTCATTAGAGTGTTTGCAACTCCTGATCACTGACAGATGCGATCTTATCAACAGACACATTCAGCAAAACTGCCTTTTCCCCCCAATCTTCCAGTGGCCTGAATTCAGCAGCGCTGACAGCCCTACGCTGCCTTGCCGCTTGCATCGAGGATGCATCCACAGTTACGAGGTAGATGCTTCCCCTCCAGCATCTTTCATCCCTTCATAAACAGGCAAGGACCACAGCTTTTAGCCAACGACCTACGGCAAAGAGAATGCAAGTGCAGTGGGTACAGCAAAGATAAAACAAGCCCTGTTCTCAACAGAAAAAGGATGTAAATGGGATGCATTTACTTACATGATGATTCAGTGCCAAACATGGCTCGCCCCAGATGCTGCTATTTTAAAAAGGAAAGAAGAAAAAAGAGTGGAAGACAGAGGGTGTGTATGAGAGAAGGGATGAGACTGCTACACAGCAGGGGTCATGAAGCCAGACAATGCAGTCCAGGCTATCCAAGCTGCCAGATTCTCCTCTCTCCTCCTCCTCTCCTCTGCTCAACACCGCAGACAGCTTTTCCTTGCGACCGCAGCGAAGGTCCTTCTTTCGGGAAGCCAAAGGCA
Source organism: Donacobius atricapilla (assembly GCA_013397315.1). Lineage (NCBI taxonomy): Eukaryota > Metazoa > Chordata > Aves > Passeriformes > Mimidae > Donacobius > Donacobius atricapilla. The sequence goes on from WBMY01018574.1 coordinate 482,886, forward strand.
GGCGCTTCTGTTTTAAGTCCGAGTGGTAGGGGCAGGCCGGCGTCCTTGCTGCGGCAGCGGCGGGCAGGCAGGCAGGCAGAAGGAGGCAGGCACGGGGCAGCAGCCGCGGCGATGGCAGCCCCTGCCCGCCCCAAGACAATAGCGGAGCCCGGGCACACACGGCATGACGTCAGGACACTGCAAAGGCTGCTGCTCACACAGAGGCTGCCGGGGGCTTGGACACGGCACAGCTATTCACGTGGGAATGCCTTTCTTTGTCACAAAAAGCACAGGACAAAGGGACAGACGTGTATTTCCCTCTCTGATGCCAAAGCTCCCACCCGGAACTGTAATGCTAGCGGGGAAATAATCTGCCCTGAATTCATGCTCCTTTTCGCAGCTGCACGAGATGGAAAGTGTCTCTGTGCAAACAGAATAAATTTCAGGGACAAATATCCTAGCAAATGCCACTTATAGCATTTTCAGTAAAGAATAACCCCAAATTTCTATCACTAACTCTCTATTATTTTTGCCTCAAAGAAATACTAAACTCCTGGGCCAGTCTACACTCCAGACCTAATTTTCACATCAAAGTGTTAGCCAACTGTCTCATTTATTTGAATTTATTGTCATAATACACCATAACAATGCTCTAACCACAATAAATGAGTCACACATCTAAATAAAAACCCCAAAGCGCACTGAATTTAATGATAAAAAGGCATCCTAGCAACCCAAGAAATATTGTCCTTAATTTTTCTTTATTCTTCAAAACCAATGAGATCTAGCGTGCATCTGCAAGTGCATTTTTTAGTGCACTGAGCTTATTTTTTTCCTGACATTTAGTAATTGAAAAATGCTCAAACATGGAAACAAAGCACTAAGCTCCCTCCTTCGATCCCCTCACAGACAAAAGGAATTGCGTGTCTTGTGCTGGTGAGAGCAGACAAGCAGGAAGCTGATGGCTGGAAGGTACCAGACATTGGGGGCATCCACAGAATGGCTGTCCAGAGGGGGCAAAACCAAGAACGTTTCTGCAAAGTCTCACTGAACAAGTACATGAAGTTCCCAACGTCAGACACTGAAAAGTACTGCTGGTGGAGGAGGAGAAAGGAGATAGATGCAGGTCCATTAAGGGAAACACTTAAAGGCAAGCAACCATTCCTCCTCCCATTTCTCAGTTTTTGTGGGTTAACTATTCCCAAACACTCCTGCTGCTCTGCATGTCAGGGGTGTTTGTGCTGTTTGCGGAATACCCAATGCCACCATGAGCAGCAGGCCAGAAAAACAACTACTGAAGGCTGGCATCATCGACCACCTGAGGAGCTCAGCATGCTGAAATCATTAGGAAACAAGGGAGGTGTTGGCTGGGACCACTGCAGCCTGAAGGACAGACTGGAAAGTAACACATGGGGTTCAGTGCCACAGCAGTTCACTGCCAGGCCAGTCCCTCTGGTCCTGGTGATGGGGAACATGGTCCCAAGCTCACAGAGTGTGTATATCCACAAACATCCTTATGGACCCTCAACAGCCCTGTGCTGGGAGACAGGAAAGAGCACAAGAGGCTGTATAGAGCCTGATCTCCTGCTTGTCACAGCCGTGGGGGGCACCTACAAGGCACACCAAGCTACTCTCCTGGTAACATCGGCTGGCACAAAATGCTCTTCAGCTGTTTCCCTGCTTTCCATTCCACACATTGAACGATCACTTTGTGCTCTGCGCACACCATAAGAATAGTTAGGGCCATCAAGCTCATGGAAACATTTACCTGTATTTCATTGCTGGAAGAAAGTCATGAGAGAGGCCATGTCCTGTGGTGAGACAACTCACAGCACTTTCTAACAGGCAGATTTTAGTCTCCATCAGCAGACAGGACTTCAGTGCTCATAATCGTAGTGATTCAAATCAACCCACAGATGTCTTAAATTAACCAGATGTCCTCCAACCTGTACTTAAGCACCTGAATTAATTACCTGGCTGTGCAATTATCATGGTTTTTGCAATCACATGCATGGATGTACAGCACCAAGATGCCATGTCCAAATTGGTTTTGACCAGGACAGTGGCACAAATTCTCTGACAAGGATTGTAGCTTTGCTGTTCCCAGATTTGAATTAGTTATTTTGACTATTTGGAGCAGTGAACACCTCCTTCAGTCAAAACAGGCTGATAAGAAGCTTCAGTCCATCAAACAAACTAAGTTCTTTCTGGATTTTCCAGCAGCTGGACTTTCCAGCAACTGAGGCAAGTTCACAAAAGAAATGTGTCTATTATGTATCTGTAAGCCTCCAAGAATCTTTAAACACAGGTTTCTGGAACAAAATCCCAAGTGCACTCATGCAATAGCTGAAGAGTAAGTTCTGCTCTGATGAGCAGATCTGACCTTCCCACTGCATTGTTTCCAAGGAAGAGACAAAACCTCAGGGCTTTTCCAACGACATCCTTGAAAGTGTCAGAGTCCAGGCCCTCTGCCAAGTTCTCATTACACTGACGCATATAGGTAGTTGAAAAGCCCAAACAACCCATTCAGTATCTCTGGAAGGATTTCATAATAATCCATTTCATTAGTCTTAGGCTTGGCAGGTCAGTACGCTGTCTTGTGGGAAAGGTGACCCACTACAGGCATCTGAAGGACTTCCTCTGAAATTCTTTCAAATTTACCGAAAACATTTTGTCAAATGACTTTGAGAAAGTGTTAAAATCTGTTTCCGACCTACTGCTCTTTTAAGACCATAATCTTTAAATTTGCTAGCAGAATTATGGATTTTTGTTTTCAATGCTGAATGCTGCTGTTGGTTTATTCGACAAAGAAGGGTCAACAAATGTTTTTTCTATCTTATGCAGCAATGAAGACAATATAATTAGTGTACAGAGAATGACAAAGCAAATGTCCAGCCAGCATTTCTGTGATTTGCTTACAATGTGCACAAGACAGTTCAAGTATTAGATTAATTTACAATGTACTTCCATACATCCCGTCACAAACCAGCATGAAATATTTAAATCAGCAACAATGCTATGCAAAGCTGTCTCCTGTACATTCACATTTTCCAGAGAAAGGGATGTGCTTCTCAACCACTGACACTCTTGGAGCAGATACATTTTATTCCTTACTTTATCACTGAAGAAAAATAATACTGATATTTTACTTTGTTTTGTAAGGACACATGTCTAAGCCCTAAAGCATAGTTTGAGTTTTAGTAGTGAAGCTGGATAATCAAATGTTAAATTTTTTATACAGATGTAAATTTCTGCTTTGGAGTAATTTCTTTCTATAAAACAGTGCAAGCAGGACATCCGAGCTACCAAGAGAGGCAGCTTTGTACACGTGCCTTATGTTGATCCATTAAGGCATAAATCTTTATTCTCTCTTGCCACTAGAAAAACATTTCATTTTGTATTTAGCCTCTTCCACAGGAGAAACTCCGGAAGCAGGAAATGAGTCCATCCCACCTGTGAGGTTCTCCTGTCCTACTGCCCTGAGCAGCTCACCTTGACAAGGGAGTTCTCACCTGTGTCCTCCCCAGGGCAAGGGAACAGGTCCCACACCTTCAAGTCTCTAGAGGGGAAGTACAGGATAATCTCAATAAGCCTCAGAGGTAGGTAAGAATTTTTATTACATTAGTTAAACTTGCCTTTCCTTACCAAGGTACCCTGTTCCGTAAGCTTTTTAATGCCTGAAAACTGATTTTTTTTAAGACACTGAAAAACTTAATCCATTTAATGTGCTGCTGGAAACCTCTGAGTGACTCTGCAATGAGTCCACACCATTCAGCGACCTCCAAAAGGAATTTATTTTGCCTGTAGTAATGTTAGTTAGCTCCCCCCTAAAAATGCAGTGACACCCCTAGCAATCCACACTGTGAGTCTCCAACTTCTGCAGGTATTGTCAGTTCTGGCAACAGCTGCCACACCGGTTCTTCATTAACATGGTACCCACAAAATACTGCAAGGTGGTTTTTTTATGCTCCAGAAAAAAAATGAAATCAAATGGCAGCACATATTACAGAACTGCAGCTCTTTGGCTTTATGCTTTGCTCAACTTTGCTGACCCTAATTTTAACAAACATCTTTAGTGAGAAAGTTGAAATCATGATTACACCAATGTTATCCAATGTGGCGCAACAACTTCACCTTCTCATATCACAGAGGCATGTATTTAAGGTACAAACAACCCTCCAGGCAACCAAAACTAATACCCTGTACTGATGCTGTACCATTGAGTCCCCAGTGCAGAGGTATTTTCCAATATCTCCATCACTAAATGAAGCCACTGTCCCAGAAATGGCAATTTTGGAGCCGTGGCAACAGGGAGAGGCACTGTGGCCAGCTGGGATGGAGGACAGCCCTGACAAGCCCTTCCCAGCAGGACAGTTGGCAGCAGGGCACAGGTCCAGTGGGGTCTGCCAGCTTGTACTCGAGAGCATTCAGAGCCAAGTCGAGCCAAGAAAGGTATGTCCCACAGGAATGAAATTTCTCAAGTGCTGCATTTGTGCAAAGGCCGGCAAGTTTCCACACGGAGCTGCGCTGGATAACCAGGAGCATGTCAGGGAGTAAGGAAGGCTGACACAGGACCACACCAGGCAGCTGGGACAGGGAGACAAAGGGACTGCCTAGCCAGACAGTGGAAAATATCTTTGAACATCTGAGCTGTCTGAAGTCCTCGGTGTTCTCCTCATAGCCTGGTCTTATCACATTTTGTTTGAGGTTTTCCACCCGCATTCTCTCTTTGCAACATACTGTTCCCTTGTTATGTTGGCACAGAATGGAAGGAGACTGCTGGCAGAAAAGTTTTAAGATCTTTGTCCTGTTCAACACAGAAAAAGGATTTTATACCAGACTGATTCACAGAATGCAGGGATATATTTTTCTTTTTATTATTATTTGTTCTTGTGCTGATTTTTATAATATTCCCGTGCAGTCCACATCGCACTTATGCAACCCCATTTCATGTAAAAATTATTTTTCCTCACCATTTTTAGGCAATTAATGCCTATAAAAATTAAGCTTTGTGAGTAAACATATACACTCATACACACACAAACAACAAGGCAGACTGAAGAACAAGTACCTTTTGCCGCCAGAAAAGTATTTTTATATCTGCATTGGTCCTTACCTGAGAGATGAAGTTCAAAAGACAGATTGCTTTTCAAAAAAGAGATATAATGGACCATAATAATCAATTATTACATTACTGTCATGCCTTTCAACATGTCTTTTAGTGAAGATCTTAGCTTGACCGCAGCTCTGTACATGATTACTGCAAGCCATTCACCAGGGGCAGCAAGAGGCAGCTCCCAGCACACGCTCAGCCATTAAAAGAGGAAGTTCTGTGTGTTCTGTCTTTCCCAGGCCACCCAGCCATCTGAGGCACATCTAATTGACATGAAGTTCCAGCAGTTATGGAATAGTAGAGTATTACGCACAGAAATGTATGCATGTAAACAATATAAGAATATTCATATATACATACATGCATATAAGAAAGAAAAAAAAGAAAATACATTAGCCCAGCTTAAGCACCTAATTCTACAGAACTGAGATTGTGGATCATGGGCTGGTGTCTAGCTAGATTTCTTTGCATATCTGGCACCTAGTATCAGGGAGTAACAGAACAGAATGGTATTCCCATTCCCTACAGCAGAGGATACAGAAAAAACTGTCAAACTTCAACAATTCCCCTGTCCCATTCAGGGTGCGACTGGTAAAAAAGGCAAAAATTATTTTACAAGTGGCAGAGTACAGCTCAGCTTTTGTATAGTACTGTCAAAAGATTAAGATGGTGATTCACCTCTTTTTTTTTTGGTTTGATTGGTTTGGTTTTCAGTTTGGTTGGTTTCCTTTTAAACACAGAACTCTTTACCCACAACTATCTAAGACAGCTACCAACACAGTGTGACAATCTACTCCCAGTGTGCAAATGACATATTAAACCCAAATGAAATGTTATTTTTTCAATAACAACAAACCCCATGGCTCATCAGAGCATGTGTAATGTCTTATTAAATTCCAAGAGCAGATTTTTCCCAAATGCATGCAACTGCGTTATGAAATGGGGCCACTACTGTATCTGCAAAACATTCCAGCAGAACACATTACCTTTCAGTATGATCCAAAGAGAACTTAGAAACAAAGGAAGCAAATAATTATCTTCATTGTTATTTGGTAAATTAATTTAAATCACCAACTATTTAGATAGCTTTCTAAAAGAATAAAATATTAGAAGAAAAACAAGGTGTTTATTTTCTACACCGAGGGAAATACTTAAAAGATTTTGAGGTTTTTGGTTTTTTATTTGTATCCTAATTTCTGTTCATTTCCAAGGATCTATGCCACAGACCTGCACATGAGGTGGACATGAAAGTTTCTAATGTCAGAGTGAACAGAGGTGGATAACAAATTTAAAAAAGAGATTATAAACGAACTGTCATGATTTTTATGTGACTCTGAGAGATCAAAAATTAGGATTAAGGCCAACTCATAATAAACTAAACTGCAAACTGACATCACAGGGAACATGTGTGCCCCATATAAACACAAATATCCAATTTATATGTATAAAAATGAGGCAGAGAGACTTAGAGGAGTAGAAAGTATTGCCAACATTGCATTAAAATCTGTACTAATAATGTCTGATCTAATGTCAAATCTTCATGATTAGCAGAAAATTTGATTGTTGAGAGAGGAAGATCAAATTTATTCTCACCTGAGTAAACACAGTATGAACATTCAATCCAACATTACAAATAGCCATGATTTCACCATAAATACAGAAAAAATGAATGACTTCTAAGCCTACAAGGGAACATCCACAAAACAAGGTAATCATGTCCCTGCTGGGATGGGTAAGTGCTGTGTTAAGCATACTCCCTAGCAGATATAAAGGAATCCATAATATAGCCATAGGAAAAATTCAATTGTGAGTTTTATTTCTATTTCCCTATTTGGATACCCCTGTGTTTAACAGTGAATGAGCTGATACTGCAGCCATAAATATAACACAGTTGCAGAGCTGGTGGGGGAACCAAGTCCACCGTTTGACTAGATGCACTGCACATTTAAGGATTTCAGTTTTCCCAAGATGCAGCATTTTGCTGGTGTCCCTCCCAGTCCCTCATTCCAGGGGTTCCACTCTACTTCCATTCAGTGCCAGCCGCAGACAGGAGAGCTAAAATTCTTCTCTCGGAATAAAAAAGATTAACCACAAAACTGGTAAATCCTTGATTAGCTTGACTATCATAGCTGTTCTCAACAAAGAATTGCTTCTGTGAGTCAGCAAAATAACCAAAGCAAGAGGCCCTCCTGATCCTGCGCTGTGATCGGTGTTAGGTTGCAGCAGCGCTGATGTCCATCATCAGGCTCCGACTGCAGGCTCCAGCCACAAACCCTGGGCACAGCACCCGCACTTGCTGAACACTCAACACCAGAAGAATAAAACCCCTCCTGGAAAAGCAACGTTCTACAAGTTATAAGAACGAGTTATGTGGATAAGTGCTAGCCTGAGGAACAAATGCATGGTGAAGAAGAAGCCCCAGCAATGCACTTAAGCATTGTATCACTGGCTTATAGGAGAAGAAGGCACCTAAACTTGATAGACACTCTGGGAAAGCTCTCCTGAACAAAGCTCTAGAGAAACTGTTAGGCTTTTAGTCATGGTAATAGAAATGTTATGTAGACAATTAGAAGAAAATAGGATTGGAAAGGGTGGTGGCATCTGCCCTCCTCATTACAGTGAACGGTACCAACAGCCTCCTCACCCGGCACCAGGCACAAAAGAAAAATGCACGAACTCCCAAGTCTAACTCCTAGGGAAACTCATCTGAGGACACAGAGCAGTCCTGTACCAGGAGCTCACAGCACTAACTGGCTCACAGGGTTCCTCTCACAGCACATCACGGTGCTGCCAAAGCACAACGAAGCATCAGTAACCACAGCTTACTCCTTCTGCCTGGAGATGGTCAGTGAATGAACACCACGTAGAATCATGACTCAAGACAGGCAAGACAGTAAGTGGCATTGGCAATTTAATGATCAGAGATTACAATATTCAAGTTTCTCAGAACTCTGATATTAATCCTCCCTCTGAGCAGACCACACTGCCAGGGTGCTGGTATCACCCTCTCTGGCCTCTCCTCTGGAGTGGTGGAACACTCAGAGCTGCTGTATTTCTCAGTATAACAGGAGAGAGGAGACATGGAGGTTACAGCTCCCTATCTCCACAACATTCATCCCAAGAAAGTCCTGGTCAGGACCATTAGAGGGCACTGATTTTCTAAATTAGTTTTGTTCTCATTTCAGCAGTTGTCAACTTCACCAGCGCTCATTTCTCTCCACTGACTACAGAGAGAGCACACACAGAGTAAGGTTTGAGCAGCTCAGGTGCCGACATCTACACAGAAGTGCCTCCTGCGTGTCTGTGAGTTTTAGGGGAACCACTAGAAAAGGAGATGGCTGTGCATATGTCAGGGGCCCCATAATTCAAGGAAGAAAATGTAGATCCCTGCACTCCAAACCTGCTTTAAACTGTGGCCTCTTCTATGGGTGTTCTCCCTGAACAGCTCCCAGATTGATCAGGTCATCTAAAGAGCAGCTATTCAGCTGAGACACCCTTTTGCCCCCTGCAGCTGCAGAGATCTCCATGACACCAGAGACCTCCTGATACTTCAAAGCACTGTGACACTTCTCTTCCTTCAATGCCATGAAAGATTCAAGGGCTTGTGTCCAGTACCAAGTGCACACTGAGTTTATCAACCTAATCAGCCCAGGCAGGAAGGTCATGCTGAACACAGTTTGCAGACAGAGGCTGATAAAATCAGCAGGCATCACCTCACTAGGTAAGTCTTCCCTGCCCTCTGAGACAAGCCACCTCCTAACAAATTTAAGTGTGCACACACATTCTTTTCTTCTAGTAGGTGTTTGTGGCCCTTCCTACGTACCTGATTTGTTTACTTAATGCCACCTAATCAGTTATCAAACCAGGCTGAAGAGATTCACCTTGCAATAAAGCAGGAGCATGTGGCTCTGCTCAGCCTGCAGGGCAGGGAGATTGCCTCCAAACATCTGTCCTTGATGCTTCCTGAAACCAGATGGCCACCAGCTCTGCTTAGGGCTGTTTGTTGTCAGTGTTATTTACCCACTTGATCCTCTGGCTCTATTTGCACTATAACAAGTACTGTTTGATACCACTCATCCTTCGCAGAACACGGTTTGGTGATTGGCCAAAGCACAAGGACTGACTCGCCTCCTGTATTCAGCGGGTTAAGGCTGCCTCTGTGGGCACCCCAAGGGCAGAGGCTTGTGGGTCCCTTAAACTTCAGTCAAACAGCATGAGAATCGCATCTTGTGAAAATCTTTTTAAACAAAAATTCTCAAGAAAGTGTATTCCAAAATAAAAAAAACACGTTATTGTGTATTTACCTCACACCAAACATTACACTGGAAACTGTACAGTGGATGAATGCAGTCCAGTATGGCATGTTCTCTGACCTCAACCTTCGTATCTCCTTATAAACTGGTACAAACAAGACTTACAGGGTTCATTACTTTTGTAGCTAATGATGCCTTTGACTGAAAATGATACAACACACTACCAACAGGGAAAAGGAAAGGGTTAGTTATTTGAATAAGAAAAGGCTGTGTATTATCAAGTGTCCAGCCAGATACATACAGACTCCCCTGGCACGCAGAATCAGGTCCCATGGAAAAGACCTCAGTGGGAAGTACCACTGTGTTTTGATCATGAGTTTAACATGTCCCTTATTCCAACTACCTTCCTCATGTCTGTGCAGAGAGAATTAAGACTCTTCTGGAACACTGGCTTTTTAAATGAAATAATTGCTTCTTATCAGACTACTTTTATACAATATAGTCTATGGAAATAATAGCTCACTCGGTTCTACTTTATCCCTGCACTACAAATGGAACTGAAAGCAACACATATGTGAATTTATATTTCACCAGGAAGCTAATCCTTTGCAGATTTTTCATTGTCATTTACGATCTTGAATTAACATCACTTTAAACACAGTTAGTTAGATGACCATCACTCAAAGAAATGCCAGAAACTTTTATTTTCCTGTGACATAACATTAAATATTTTTTAAACCTCCTTGCTGAAATGTCCCTTATGTGTCTTTTGGCAAGGGCCCACCCTGGCTCAGGCAGTGGGAAGACAAAGTGCTGCATGTTCACTGTGGAAGCCAGAAAGGAACTGGAATGTCTTATGGCAATAGCCAGTCACAGTTCAGCTCTGCCGCAAAGTGCATCAGAATTACGTGTACTGTTACAGAGCCAGATGTCTCCAGGGCAGGAGCTTTCTAAAGGGGTAATTTCTGGCTAGCCAGCTAGCAAGCTGCAGTTAAAGCATTCTTTTTCTTAAAATCTTTTGAATTTTTATTGGTTTTTATTGCTATTAAAATTTAAACCAGAGTGCTTCACTAGTTTAAAACAGACAAGGACTACTATGTTTTCAGCAGTAAACACAAAGCAAAAACAGGTCAAGCAAAAGCCTACAAGGACAAATGACAGATAGTACGGACAGCCCCCCTGCAAAAAGCCATGGTGAAGCAACCCTCTGAGGATGGTTTAAACAAAGCGATATAGCCACGTTCATAGAAGTTTATTCAAGCTAAAATCCAAGTTGGATGAAATGGATATAGCAAGGTGGCTATATATATACTTGTTCTACCTACCTTCAAACAGACAAGCACAGATCCCAGCCCTCTACCCTGACCTGCCCCTCATTTGTCCCATGCTTCCTAATCCAGAGCTCTGAGGCATCAGCATCCACCCCTTCGCTTGGAGAGCACCCAGCCTTTATCAACATGCAACCAATTCCCTCCTCAAGTCCACAGAAAAATCTCCCCTTTCGTCTGCCTTGCTCCATATCCTTGAGCCTCTCCGAAGTCACCCTCCAGCAGCACAGATTGCAAGGGTGTCCAAGTCCCTGTCCCATCAGGACCAGCTGGGGTGGGTCATGCATAGCCACATCCACCTGGGTTTTCAATGCCTCCAAGGATGGAGACTCCACAGCCTCTGTGGGCAACCTGCTCTGGGGTCTGANTATGTTATGTATAATAAAGGAGCAAGAAGCCTCGATCTAAAAGCACAGTATTGTGCCTTCTCCTAATGCAGAGCTACTGAAGCAAAAATATGTTCCTCTGTGAGGAACATTCTATTGGTGAAAACTTTAACCAACAATTACTGACTTTTCCCACATGAAGACCGAAATAATGCTTAGACTGAACTAGTTTTAAGAGTGCATAATAAATAGATTTTAATACATTAATAAATACTAGCTGTAAGCCATAGGAAGTGTCTTTGCTTTCTCCCTTTTAGCATCTTTAAAAAATATATAAATTTCAAAAGTAACAGGGCAGTTCTGCAGACCTAATAGTATAGAAGTAACCCTTTCAACTGCAGTCTAAGGAAAAAAACCCATGCAGTGATGGCATGACTAAATATTTCCATGTCATCAAGCCCAATGAAACAGATTGTGTCAGGGAGTTCTGAAGTTTGTGAAGAAAAATGAAGATCATAAGAACCTTTGATTTTCCAAACCAAGGACTTTTCCATAATGTACTTTGGGATACTGCACAGTAAATAGTATAGGTAATACTTCAGAACCACATAATGGCTTATATATTTTTTAAAATTAAAGTACTTTTTACTGTTTCTTAAAAATAATCAGACAACTGTTTAAATTAGTTATTTACCTTTGTTAGAAACAACTGAGAATTTCTGAATTTCCTTGATTTAAGGTACCATTGACCTCAGAGAAAATAGGATCTTAATCACACTCTTGTTCTTTTCTTCCAAGTGACAGATGAATTAATAGGCTGTTGGCAATGAACAAAATGTTTAATCCTCTTAAGATACAGCATTTTAGCTCAGGGTGAAAATGAAAACCTTGCCCGTTTAAATTTTCTTTCACAATCAGACAGATCCAGACTTCTGGCAATACTGTGGCATCATTTTGTTGCTTCTGCAGCAACAAAATGTATTTTTGTATATCTCACCATCAAAATTCAATAAACCATGCCTTTAGAAGCTCTACAAAGCTGTTACATGATGCCCTTCAGTTGCATGCACTGCTGCCTAGCCTTCAGCTGCTGTGTGCTCCTGAACACTGACATGTGAGCCCATCTCCTCAAACCCACCTTTTGGCACTCGCTCTCCTGAGCAGCCCGTGGGCAATCAGGTCTTGGAATGGACTTGGCTGAGCAGAACACGGGGAAGAGTACACAGCAAGACAGGCTGCCACCACACAGCAAACTGCTCAAGTCACTACCGACCCTCAGCCATCTCTGCCACCTTTTTACCCATCTGTGGGGTCAGAGGGTTCCCACTACCTGGAATGTTCTTACTGCAGCAAATATTGTGGTCATGAGCAAATACAGCCTTGGGTCACCTTTGTCCCAGACCATTATGTTGGAACTAACAGAACTAACATACTGTTCTCCAAACAGGCAGAATCCAGCCTTTGGATAAAACAATCTTTAGACACCAACAGAGTGTGCATATAAGCTATTTTTTCAAAGAGGGTACAGTCCTTATGGGAAATATAAACCATCCTTTTTCATTTCAGTGATGGTTGAAGTAATTTCTGAATGAAGCTTGAAAAAAATTAACTTGATTTAAAGGTGCTGCTTAAATGTAAAACTGAATGGTGCATCTTAAATGACAGCTGCTAGTCTCAAGGCACAAAGGTAGTTCAGGGAAATGAAGCACAGTCCCACAAAGGTGGATCTGGTGCAGCCTCTGAATCCCCACTGACAGAGAGCTCNCCCTCCTCAAGTCCACAGAAAAATCTCCCCTTTCGTCTGCCTTGCTCCATATCCTTGAGCCTCTCCGAAGTCACCCTCCAGCAACACAGATTGCAAGGGTGTCCAAGTCCCTGTCCCATCAGGACCAGCTGGGGTGGGTCATGCATAGCCACATCCACCTGGGTTTTCAATGCCTCCAAGGATGGAGACTCCACAGCCTCTGTGGGCAACCTGCTCTGGGGTCTGAACACCCTCAGAGCAAAGAAATGCTTTCTCAGGTTCAGACAAAATTTCTTGTATTTGAGCATCTGCCTGTTGCCTCTTGTTCTACCACTGGGCCCCACTGGGAATCCAATCTGTGTATCCAAGTCCATCTCAAAGACTGCAGCCCCTTCTGGCCCAGAATACACCATTCCTTTTGATGTCTCCATCAAAATACCCTTCTGTCTCAACCAGAGATCCCTTGGATCCCTTATTGAAATGAATTATGCACATTGTTGTGTCCTTGAATGAAAACAAGGATACAAACAACAATGTGCGTAATTTATTTCAATAATGGTACTCAAAGCAGATGAATATATAACCAGATTCTTTTTGTCTTCCTTTTTCCTAAAATCTGAATATCAAGTTTTCTGCACAGCTTTGGAATTAACCTCAAACTCAGCCTTAAGAGCTGAGTATTTTTCAGACTTTTATAATTTGTCCAAGACTACTCACATCAGAAAGTCCATCACCACGTAGTTTATATAATAATAACAATAAAAATAATAATAAAATGTACTCTCTATATTTATAT
>WBMY01018574.1:496710-523900 GCA_013397315.1 Donacobius atricapilla
AAAACCTTGCCCGTTTAAATTTTCTTTCACAATCAGACAGATCCAGACTTCTGGCAATACTGTGGCATCATTTTGTTGCTTCTGCAGCAACAAAATGTATTTTTGTATATCTCACCATCAAAATTCAATAAACCATGCCTTTAGAAGCTCTACAAAGCTGTTACATGATGCCCTTCAGTTGCATGCACTGCTGCCTAGCCTTCAGCTGCTGTGTGCTCCTGAACACTGACATGTGAGCCCATCTCCTCAAACCCACCTTTTGGCACTCGCTCTCCTGAGCAGCCCATGGGCAATCAGGTCTTGGAATGGACTTGGCTGAGCAGAACACGGGGAAGAGTACACAGCAAGACAGGCTGCCACCACACAGCAAACTGCTCAAGTCACTACCGACCCTCAGCCATCTCTGCCACCTTTTTACCCATCTGTGGGGTCAGAGGGTTCCCACTACCTGGAATGTTCTTACTGCAGCAAATACTGTGGTCATGAGCAAATACAGCCTTGGGTCACCTTTGTCCCAGACCATTATGTTGGAACTAACAGAACTAACATACTGTTCTCCAAACAGGCAGAATCCAGCCTTTGGATAAAACAATCTTTAGACACCAACAGAGTGTGCATATAAGCTATTTTTTCAAAGAGGGTACAGTCCTTATGGGAAATATAAACCATCCTTTTTCATTTCAGTGATGGTTGAAGTAATTTCTGAATGAAGCTTGAAAAAAATTAACTTGATTTAAAGGTGCTGCTTAAATGTAAAACTGAATGGTGCATCTTAAATGACAGCTGCTAGTCTCAAGGCACAAAGGTAGTTCAGGGAAATGAAGCACAGTCCCACAAAGGTGGATCTGGTGCAGCCTCTGAATCCCCACTGACAGAGAGCTCAGTAGGCATCTTTCACACATTCCGTTTTGTTCTTTTATTTGTTTGCTTGTTCATTTGTTGCATAGAGTTTACTGTCTTCAAGATGCCAGCAGGACCTTAAGAAGGCTTCTGCCCTTTTGAAGTCTCACTACTTCCTCCTACACTCAAACCATTTCTCTTCCCATTTCCATCCCACAACTCTCAAGCTGCCTTTCTGTAACTTGCATAACTAATCAGGAAGTGCTGACAGCAGAGTGCAGTGAGCTTCCCATCTCCTCCAGAGCCTTCCCCCTAGGGAACAGCTTCCCAAGAGTTCCAGCACAGTTTCTATTTAAAAGCTTCAGACCCTGCCAGAAAGAACTGGGTTTTCAAATTTCAAATTTGTGCTCTCTACACAGTACTCAGATGTGTTTCTGCAGTAGTAAACGTTAGCTCTCCCTTGTGGCATGGCCCTACCTTTAACACAACCATGACCAAAGTCTTACACAAGTCCCTTCCTCTTTGTGCTCCTATTCCTCACTTCTAGTCCAGACAGTCTCCTTCTAAGACAAGGAAACAGTGACCATTTGAGGAATGAGGGGGACAAGGGTTCACCCAGCTGGGGTCCAGAGATCCTTATCAGTCAGCACCACTCACTCTGCCCCGAAAAATGCTCACCTCATGAGCCTTTCTGCATGCCTCGGAGCCCACCTTCACCATCCCAGGAAGAACATGGCTATCCCAGTTTTTTCAAATCCCTGATTTTGCTTTCACAGGGCGCTAAACCAAATACCCATACATTGTTCTTATCAAAACCCAGGGGGTCTTCACAGGACCCAATGGACAGCAAAGGTCTTGCCTGAGAAATAACAGCCTAATGAAAGTACTATGCAAGACTGTCTAGTGCCATAACAGCAGTGCAATACAGAGCCCTTTCCAGCAAATACTGAAGAACCCAAATTAAACACTGCCATTTTGCTGTGTGGCAGCAATCCACACAGCGGACTGGGTTCATTTCCCAGGTCAGCAAAGGTTTTCCCTGCTACGGGGATGTACTTGAATTTCCAACACCATTTTATCTAAAACCGTCATGAGGCTGCAGTGAAGAGCTTCAGGGAACAGGCTCTGCTGAAAAGCCAGAGAGCTGGCAATCAAAGTGCACTGCAGGGAAGGGGCAGACTGTCAGGGCGGACTGAGGTGTAAGCACAAAACAATGTCAAGAGATGGCAGAAGGTTAACAGAGTAATATGGCAGGGAGCATCAGCCACCCCTCTGTGTGCGGACACGGCTGCCCGAGACACATCCTGTGACCGAGCAGAGCATCAACAACAAACCTCCTCTGAACCAGCACGGCTGTCGGAGGAATTTTCCCACAGTACAGATCACAGTCATTGCTCTGTGTCAGGAACAATATTGTATTGTAATGTCCCTGGGATTCCAGGAACGTGGAATGGAAGAACACATTCAACCTCAACCACAAACAAACTCTGAGAAGTGGCTAAAATGGTGAGGAGCAACGCTCCTTTGGCTGCACTACAGCACAGCAGATTTTATATATGTTAACCACACAGCCAGCACAGTGACATGAACTAAAATGAAGAATTGAGACGAAATCTTAATGAACCTGAAAAAGGACAGAAATCCCCAAGCATCAGATAAAAACAGGTGTCTGAATCTTATAGATGTTTATGTCCAAAAAAAAAATTTAAAAGGAGAAAATAAATAAAGAAGTAAGAAAAAGAAGAAAAAACAAACACTGAAGAAGAATTTGAAGTGCTTTCTTTACCTCTACAATCTCACAGATCTGTCTGTAAGAAGGGAATATGGCGATGGCCATGCAGACAACACTGCAAATGTCACTGCTTTTAAAAAAAATAAACAAACATTTTCAAATATTTTTTCAGGGTTCTTTCTTTTTTTTTCAAAGTTTCCCTAACATGTGGCAAAGCTTATGTCCTCTTAAGAACTACATTGTTTTCCTTCTGTGTTAGTCACTGTTATTTTTCTTCCTACATATTTTTCAAGTCATCTTTCTCAACATTCATATGAGTTCAAGATTTCACAGACACTCTTGGTTTTTTTCAGTCTGGGACCACTCTGTCTTCTCACAATCTTTACAGCAGGAAAGCTATAGGCTGCACAGAGAGGAAAGCATAAATTACACTACGACAGTTTTATAAAACTAATTCTAATAAATATCTCTCAGTAGTCTCCAATTCACTGTCTCCCGAGAAGAGCAAGAAGGGATTTTTCTGCTGGCAGCATTTTCAACTGCATCAACATATTTCATGAAAGTGCATGAACTTCAGTAACACTTTGCCAAGGAAGCCCACACAGGCTTGCAAACCAGGAGGCAGCATGAGAAGGACCCCTCAGAGCCCCCGTAGGGCATTAGCCTGGGCTAACACAGACCAGAGACTGCACCCTATTTCATGACCAGGTGCATTCAATCCACCTTTTTTTAGCTCAGATCACTTCAGGTCAGCCCTTGACTAAAGCTTCTTCCCCTACAAGACACTGCTCTTGCCAATTCAACTGACCAGGAGCCAGGCAAGGCAGAGATCAAGGATGTGAAGCAGGTGCCCATGTCCCAGGATGCAGCCATCAGCACCTGTAAACCAGCCGAGCCTAACTCACCTCCCAAAGGCACCTTGTGTTTTCTTGCATTGTTTCATGCTGCTTGGTTGGGGTATTCAGAAAATCCAAAGCACCACTTAAAGATCTTTTCATTTCAGAAGGACCTTTAGACATATCTTGTTTCACTCCATCAACTGCCAGTAGATTTTTATGGAGCAAAAAAATGTATTGCAGACAGACAGAAATTACAGCCTGGAAAGAAGCAGTATTCAATGGTATCGAAACCAGCAATGCCATGTGCTCTGCATGGAGTACATACATTTTGCTTGTCCCTCTATTACTGTTTTAAAAAACATTTCATGTCTTACCTACATGTATTTATTTGAATATTGGTTCAGCTGTGTCACTGAAATGCTCAGAACTCAAGCACATATTGCAAGTTATTTAGGAACTTCTTTATTTAAGTACCATTGGCTTTTCTTGAAAGTCACATTGCTTCTGAAAATAGGATTTAGATCCATGATGATATAGAAGAAAATTGAGAACATCTTCATTTTGGAGACGTGAACCAGTCCAACACTGACCCAGATGCACATCATTTGTTACCAAAGTTTTCTATTGCTGATATTCAAAAGAATGCTGCAGAGAACAGAGAGGTCTTGTGTTCATGCCTGTTTAAATCAGACAAACCATGCAAGTCTGGGATTAAAACCAGAGGCTGAAGGATGATGTCCAAAGGCTAGAAGTACTAAAGCATTGCCTGCTACAGTCACAAGAGTTTCTTCCTGTGTTACATTTGACACGGAACATACCTAATTATGGCCTTTTACCCTTAGACAAGCTCAATTCTCTATCACAACCAGAGTACACAAAATAAATAAGACTCAAATGAGCAACATTTAAAAAAATGTTAAATAAAAATGAGAATTGATCTAGTGATGGAGTTCTTGCCACTCCATCTGTTGACTCTCCTTTTCTGATTATACTGAGAGTTGCATCAACTTTGAGAAACACGAAGGAAGTCTTTTAAGCTTTTCCCTTATGCAAGACGTGCAGCTGGACTTCTTTGGTCTCCATGAAATGCCTGTACCCAATATCTCTGCTCTTTTCCTTTTCAGCACAAGAACAGAGCATCTAACCCCACCCCCACTTTTTGTTGTGAAATTGGAAAATGCCCAACATTTTTTCCTGAGTAGACAATTTATTTTTAAATCCATGGATAAGAATGCAGCATAATATATTTTAAAACAAATGTTCTTAGTCATCATTTCCATAATATTTCACCCCCTTCATAGGAAATATTATTCACAACACCAACAGAATAAAAACCAATAGGTTTCTATTAGCAAGTGTCCACAGGTCTTTATTTCAAATCTCAACAATAGCAAAAAAGGGCTGTAATAAAAACTTAGATAAAGACTGATTCTTTGCATTAGCAGTAGTCAACAGCTGGAGATCTGTCCAGAAGGTACACCGTATTTCAGTGTGACACAGTTGATCGACTACTGAAATGGATGCTTAAATTATGTGGTCTGTGTTAGGAGCATGACAGACCTAGGTCTTCAAATAAGTAAAGTTTAATATTTATTACTAGGTAATATAGGTCTGAAACTAAATTTCCTTCCTGAAACAAATTCTCATTCATGGCAACTGGCCTGTTATCATAGAGGGTTTTTTATCTCAGATGAGGAGTGATAAGGTGTCCTATACCATCATTTCCTGTTCTTAAAAGCACATCATATATGCACAGAAATGAGGTTAAATGATGGTGCTTCTAGTTTGTCCTTCTTTTTCCACGTATCACGGATAAATAAAGATGTATTTTGTATCAATGGGAAAGGAGAATATATGTCAGCTCTGAAGTGTCAGGTTCAATTGGTAAGGTTTTGCAAATTAGGTTTTTATAAATGCCAAGGCCATGGACATACACCATGAATCTAGGCAAGCAATTTCGGTCATCAACAGGAAATATTCCTTGCTCCATGACTGTTGCATTACGATTTGGTACAAAAGTGTTCCTGCCATATAATATAAAAGCAGATGAAAATCTTCTTTACACTTAGGGATTTTGTAGGAAATGAGATACTGTATTGACTAAATGTATCTTACTGTGCACAGCTGGGGGAAAAATAAGTTGCAAATTACTGTAAATAAAGTTTCATTTAATTGCTGCATTTCTTTGTTCCTTTAGCTGAATTATTACTTTGACTGTGCTTATTGTTATGACGTTTTATTTTTATGTTCTTTCTATTAAATGAAGTAGGAATAGGCTGTATGTTATAGGTGAAATGTTGCCATTTTCCCTAGAAAATTATTCCAAAACACACCCAACTTAGGCAGAAACCAGGAATTCACAACCAAACACCAACACATATTTTTAATTCAAGTTGCTATTGACATCACTGTGAGCAGGTCAGACCATTCAGACAAAAATGTAACAGGATAATGCCCTATGGAATTTAAAGACTAAGTTGCAGTCAAAATATAAAGTGGTCTGACCTGTATTAAGCATTTTCTCTCAACTCCATTAAGAGGTTAAAGGCAGTTATAAGCACACTGTTTTCTAAAATTTGCTTAACAGAGGCAACATGGGCAGAATGATGGAGCATATCTGCATCATGGCTTAGAAACAGTATTCTCCAGTTTAGTACTCCAGCTAAAACCAAGCTTCCTCTCACTGTCCTCACCTTCAACTGGAAAAAAAAAGGCACAGATCATGGTTTGAGATAAAAAAAAATTATTGGAAACAACAATGGAGTAGATAAACAACAGTAACAGCAACAATATTAGTAACAAAAGGTATAAGACACAGAAACAATTTACACCTCCCTACCTTTTCTGGACGGAAAAGAATCCCTTCTCTCCTAAAAAGCAACAGAGTGCCTTTCACCTGCGCCTGGCAGTCTCATGAAGTCATGCTCAATAACACTTGGGCCTGGCCACGCCCCATTCCAGCTACTGCCAAAAATTAATTCTGTTTCTGGCCAAAACCAGAACAGTCTGATGTTCAAAAGCTACAGCTTTTGTTGTCCTGCTAACACTGTGGTTTACTGAGTGGAAAAAACAGGATTAGAAAATACAGCACATGTGACAGTATTCGCAATAAAGAGGATCCATGCCTTTGAGCAGACCTTACACATCCATAAACCAGAGCCTGTTTGAGAGAAGGACATTCATCTCCATGGCCACAGAGCTTCTGAGGATACCTACATCCCATGGCAGCATTAAATAGACATTAAATAGGAAAAACAATTCTACCTCCACAGTTACTTTTGCAATTAGATTCATTCAGAAAAACCTATTTGTAAACACTGATGAACAAGCTCTCATCTCATACTCCTGCAAGAGTCCTGTAGTTTCAGACCCAGAGCTAAAAAAACATGTTTTCTGCAGCCCTGTGCCTTTAAGGCAGATGTTTCCTAGAGAAGGAGTACTGATGTGCCACCAACCTACTGGTACTTACATGGGACAATCTATCCAAAGGAGCCAGTGAAACAGAACAATGTTTCTAGTCACAAATGCCTTACCTTGAAAAACAACATAAATCCAACACACTCTACAAGTTGGACCTCATCCCATCCTAGAGCCTTGGGTTTACCCAAAACCCCAAATCCCAGCAGTCCTCTTGCCTCTTGTCATTTTTGTCTGTTAGGATGAAAGACCTAATCGGTATGGGATCTCTTATTTCTCTTATGGTTCATAGAATTCATAGAGCAGCATTCTAGTTTGGCTCATGAGCATGGCTGGTTTCCAGCTAACTGCACAAGGAGATGTTCTAAAGTCATGGGTCTCGCTGGCAGAAAACAACTGCTGGCTCACTGTGCCAGAAAATCTCTGGCCCTGGCTGTCCAAAAAGATCTGTGCTGAGACAGAAATGTTGTTAACCAAAACACCAGTTACAACTATTGATTGTTTTCATACAGCAGATGGAATTCATAACTTCATAGGGGGATATATCACACATGGTTATGAACATGCCTAAAAGCTCCTGAGGTCCTCCTCACTTAGTTGCCAATAACAAAAAAGTTACAGAGATTCCTTAGGCTCCTGCTTCTGTTTGATGCTGAAGATTAAAAACTGTAAGATCAAGCTTAAAAAGAAGAAAGAAAACAAATATCTGGTAAAAACCTGTTAACCTAAAATAAAGCCCTATGTATTAATTTGAGGTAGAGAAGCAGGATTTTTCAAACAAACCTACTGTTTGAAATCTCTCCCAAGAGTATGGACTCTCTGAGTCCATAAAAGAAGTAGCAAGGATTGCATACTTCTTTTATGGCTTTAGAGAAAATGTGTAATGGAAAAATTCATCAAATGTCAACATCATACAAATTAGTCACACCACAAGACACAGTCAAGGTATTGTTTTGTGTGAAACATTCCTGTGTATGACCTTACAACATTAACATTTTAAATATCCACAATTATTTGTCATTTCCCAAACTGTGAAACACTTTGGTACCTTGTTTATAAAGATTTTTCAAGAAGTCCACCACCTTGCGATGAGCAGGGACCCCGTCCACTAAACCATGTTGCCAAAAGCCCATCCAACATGGTCTTGAACACTTACAGGGAGGCAGAATCCACAGCTTCTCTGGGCAGCCTTGTTCCAGTACCTCCCACACTCACAGTAAAAATATCATCCTTATATTCAATCTAAACTTACCATCTTTCAATTTAAAACTACAGCCCCTATTTCGTCCTTGGTTTTTAGCCTTCTCTTCTGTTTCAGAGTTTTCTTAGTAAGATTGTTTCTCATGCACAGGTGTTGTAAACAGAGGCAATGTTTTCATAAATTCAAGGAAAGTTTTCATTCCTGTTCTTGGAGATACGGACAGCTGATGGACAGTTGTCTTGATCAATGGGATGGGGAGAGGTGTCAACCTTCTCCCCCAGTCCCTGGCCTTTGTAGAAATACTATAAAATGGAGGCAGATCTTCGTAATAAAACAGTTCATGCCTTCTCACCGAAGTGTGTGTGCGTGCGTGTGTCTGTGTGACGAACAGCGTCACCCCTTCTCCAGTCACTACAGGGCCTGGTAAAAAGTTTGTCCCCATCTTTCTTGTAAGCCCCCTTCATGAGGTTCCCCTGGAGATTTCTCCACGTTGAACCCCAGCCTTTTCAGCCTTTCCTCACAGGACAGGTGTTCTGGCCCCAGAATGAGACATCAGAAGGGACATTCAAATCGATCGTGTTTATTGGTCAGACACTGGAAGGAGTTTCATTTCCATCTCATGGATGTTAAAACTCATGTAACATGCACACCAACACAGATGACACACGGTACCAGAGGAAAGCAAACAAGCTCTTGAAAGGCAAAGATACACCCCAAAACATCAAACTGCTGGTTTTCTCCTGTTCAGCTACATCAGTAACTTCAGCTCATTGAAGTTCCCATCTGCCACATGCTATCTCCTAATTTCATAAGTCTTGACAAATCTACATAAAAAGAAGCAAGATTCTCAAACAATTTAAGTAACCTGTGCAGATACCTGAGTTTGTGGAAGTAAATACATTCTGACAGATACAAAAGCAATGACCAGATTTAGTTTTTTTTGCGTGGAAATCTCTTCTTCTTAGTTCAAATAATCACCTAGCTACTCATCAAACTCTGCAGCCTTTGCCTATGAGTTTGAGCAAGGAAGATATTGAATTCCTCAGACTTTGCTTTCAATGACTTGAAATCACAGTCTTCGGTTTCCCAAGGGATGCCAAAGGATCATCAAAGTCCAGTTTCTGAACTCCTCAAAGTGTCTTTGCAACAGCCCATGGTTATCCTCCTCTGCCAGCTTGGCCTTGGTCTCCCAGTGAAAGTGATGTTGGGTTACCTTTTTTGCTTGCCCCAGAGGGCACCAATACCTACGCATATCCAGCTTTTAGTGCTCCCCAGGGTGCTGAACGAGCTTCAGATGGCAGGGCTAGCCACCTTCCACTACCTACAGACCTCCAAGAGAACCTCCAAAGCATGACAAATTAAATTGGACAGGATTTTTAGTATACAATGTTTTACATTTGCTAGAGGAGCTATAGAATTAAAGCTTCTGGTCAGTCAAAGCCCTTCTGTTTCCATTTATGGTTAAGAATGCAAAAACTTGATGGTAATTTCTTTCCCAAACTCTTCTCAGCCTGTTCCAATTTTGGGACATAATTCAGTCTAGTCAAAAATATTTTAAACAATGTGGTTTATTTATAATCGGAAAAGGCATCTTAGTAATCATCAAAATTACTAGAAGTTACTAAATTTAAAACACAACGACTGCGTTTTCTTCTCTCCCCATACGGAGTAACAGACTGAGCACAAAATCTAAGCACTGCGGAACACAGTTCAACAGAATTCTCCCCCTCCATGAACAGCTGCAGCAGAGCCAGAAAAAGAAACCTCTTTAGGTTTGCTAACCAACCAAAATGTGATATTAGGAATGCCAAGGAATATGAAATAAGTAATCTATTTTATGTGTCGTAGTTCACTTATACCTTATGAGTACTATCACCCATCCAAAAACATGACTGTGGAGGGAGATGTAGCCATGTTAATACAAATGATAAGATTAAAAAAATCAGTATTGCTTATGCCACATAAGAGTTCAAAAAGAAAGGATACTGCAAATGTCTGTAGAATAAAGCAGCAGAACTGCAAAAAGCAGCCATTCAATAAGATAAGAGACAAACTGAGAACTTTCAACAAGACAGGCATTCACTACACACATCATTTACTTGCAGCAGTCAGTATGGTAGGATGCTGCTGAGGTCAAGAACTATGAAAACTTGAAATTGGAATTACAGTAAGACTATCCGTAAGAGTACAAAAAGGCAAGCCAAGTAGAATGAGAAAGTAAAATAGAAATGAAGGGGGGCAGATCACAACTGTCATTTGCTCATTTAAAGTTATTTTGCATTGTTTCCTGAATCTGCATCTGGTATTATCTATTTTCAAGAAAAAAATACACAACACCCCCCCCCCCAATAGAAATCTGTCCACACCTCTCCTAAAGCAACACTAGAAATGCTGTGTGACTTCACCACAGAGGTTTCTATGTTCTGTGTAGTTTCTGAAGTACAGTCTGGTTGCACACACAAAACTCTCTATACTGCTCAGAAATATCAAGGACACATAAAACCCCTTGGTTTACAGTGTGGTGGTTTGACCCTGGCTGGATGCCAGGCACCCGCCAAAGGCAGCTGTATCACTCCCCTCCACAGAACAGAGAAAATGAAACAAAAGGTTTATGAGTTAAGGACTGGGAGAGATCACTCACCAGATACCATCACAGACAAAAACGACTCAACTTGGGGATATTAACTACCAAAATAAGAGCAGGATAATAAAAAGTAAAACAAATCCTAAAAACACCTTCTCCTGACTCCTCCCTCCTTCCCAGCTCTACCTCCTCCCCAGAGCGGCACAGGCAGACAGGGAATGGGGGCTATGGTCAGTTCATCACCCGTTGTTTCTGCCACCACTCACGGAGGAGTCCTTCTCCTGCTCCAGGGTGGGGGCCCTCTCAAGGGCAACAGTCCTCCCCAAACTCCTCCACTGTGGTTCACTCTTCCCCCGGGTGCAATCCTTCAGGCACAGCCTGCTCCAGTGTGGGTTACCCACAGCATCACAAGCCCTACCAGGAAATCTGCTCCAGCATGGGCTCCCCTCTCCATGGGTCTACAGGTCCCTGCTCAAAGCCTGGTCCAGCACAGATTTCCCACAGGTTCACATCCTCCTCTCAAGCTTCCACCTGCTCCAGTGTGCGTTTCCCCCATGGGCTGCAGGTGGATCTTAATATCCCCATGGATGTCCAAGGGCTGCAGGGGCACAGCTGCTTCACCATGGTCTCCACCAGGGTCTGCAGAGAAATCTCAGCTCCAGCACCTGGGGCAGCTCCTCCCTCTTCTTCTCCACTGACCTGGGTGTCTGCAGAATTGTTCCTCTCATATATTATCACCCCACTGCCACAATTACTTCTGTGAAGTAACTTTTTTTCTCTTCTTAAATCTGTTACCACAGAAGTGTTACCTCCATTTCTGACTGTCTTGGCCTTGGCAGGTGGTGGGGTCCACCCTGGAGCTGACTGGCATTGGCTGCCAGACATACGGGAATCTTCTGGCAGCTTCGCAAAGAACCCGCCCCTGTAGCTCTCCTGCTACCAAAACCTGGCCATGAAAACCTAATACATACAGAGAAATACCTGAGAAATTAATCAAAAAATCGTTTGCCTTTTCCTCTCATAAGAATTATTTTTAATTTAAAAAAAATACACAGTTAGCCCCGCTCATATTTCACTTACTTGTTCTCAGCTGCAGTTGTTACAATACAATTGGGTAAATTTAGCTATTAACAGTATTTCCACTGCAAACTACTTCACATTCAAACTTCTCTAAATTCTTCTGACTTAGCCATTGCTGTTCAGCATTAGAAGATGCAGTAAGCTAAGGACGGGCCAAGGGCTTGTCTACCAAGGCAGCTATTCTTGAAAAGTCACTGCACTCCCAAATATTTATACCATGTTAAGTGCAAGAGGGGACAAGGCTGAAAGATGTAGTATGAAAAGAGACATACGAGATGACTCACCAGAACAGAACACCTATGCCTATGCCCTCAAAATTCAATGTGAGTTGCTGGTAATCATACAAGTCTGTTTTCTTGTATTCTGCCTTTCAAATCTCTCTACAGTTAAGGTGCTGCCTTGATAGACACCAGCAAATGTTTTGTCCCGCTCATGAATCTGTCCTAAAAGCACGTCACAGCTGAGACTACTCTCACTAGAACACTTTACAGAGAAAAAAATTAAGTACCTCAATTGCTTCTACCTGATTAGAATTCTCTACCTTGTGGTTCATTTACAAGCCACACGCACAAAATCAATCCAGTAAGTGCAGAACAGGGGGGGAGCCAGCATTACAAACCCTTGAGGCCTGTTCAGCACTTGGCAACCTACTCTAAACCCTACCTGCAATGCTGTTTTTCATCTTTTATCACTTAAAATTTTTTTTTGGTCTGTCTGGATGGATGACATAAAGGTGGGAGCTAGCATTTAACACACAGCCATGTAAAGACCAGGCACCTGTGCACCAATCTGGTTGAAACTTCCCAAATAAGCTTATGGACAAAGTCCCAATGAAGTCGACAAGCACCATGCCAGACGGCCTTGATGTTGAAGAGTCTGTTTGAACTGTCTGATCAGCTTCCAACACCTAAATTTTTAAATAATGCTGTTGTGTATGCACAAAATATCAATGGCAGTCCAGAGAAAAAATATAAAGCATCTCAAGAATAAATGGAACAAGCAGAACTAGAACTCGATTGATTTGATTTCTAGAAGAACAATCTGGTATATAATTTTTTTTAGCAAGGCAGACATAAGCATCAAAGGAAGGCAGTGACTTCTTTCCTGAAAAATCCATGATAAAAGACACCAAATGCTAAAATAAGCAATATACATATTCTTTTTTTAAGATTTATATTGAAACAAAAAGGACATTTTTAAAAACTTATATCAGTGTCCATGGTTACAGATGCCTGAATAGATCAGCTGTACTGGGGAGAAAGGGATACGCAAAAAACAACAAACACTTTTGTTTCTACACATAAAAAACCAACAACAAAGCCATGTCTGCATGTATGCACAAATGCTTGGACAGACTGGACATGAGATCTATCCAATAACAGCGGAGGAGGAGACAAACATTCAGGAAATAAAAGATAATTTTGCTGTTTGTACAGAATAAGTCAGCCAGAGTCAGACACACGTTAAACCACAGCAATTAGCACAAATTTTCCAGAGCCTTAGCAACTACTTTACGCCTGTAGAAACAGTTGAGGCAGTGGGTGGAGTAAAGGCAGGCAGGCTGGTACTAGTCACCTCCTCAGCACCTCCATGTAAACTGTCCTCACTGTCTTAAAGCCTGCAGTCTGCGGGAGCATGGGCACATAAATGCTGCACCTATCACCACAACAGGTTTTAACTTGGCGTTTAGCTTATTTTGTGGCAGGAAAACAAATCAGGAAAAACAAATTTCACTTCAGGAAAACAAATATGCGACACCTTCAGTCAAAAACCAGTCCCGCATTTTCCATTTTTTGTCCTACTTAAAATAATCCAACTTTATGGTATCAGTCATCATAGTTCCTTCAGCTTCCTGTAGCCTGAGATCTACAGGTCATGAACCTCATCTTTCATCTGACCTTGTAAAAGCCATCCACAGGAGCCCCTCCCGCGCGGACTTAGCAAGCTCAGGGGTGGGTCTTAACTTTGCTATACAAGTAAATGGGCTGTGGGCCGGCCCCAGAGCTTTATCTGTGTGATGCTGTGACTACCATGTGACTGTGCCCCGGGCAGTGCTCCCCCCGCGTGGGTAACGAGCTGCGATACGGGCCCAGGCTGGGGTCCCCAGGGGCAGACGGAGGGGCTGCCCCGCACTCGCTCAGTGCCCGGGCTGTGTCCGCCCGTGCCGCTGCCGCCTGTGGGCGCCGGCCGCCCTCCGCTCGCCTCGGACACGCAGGCAGCCCCCGGGGTGGGCCAGACTGCATTTCCCGCAAGCCGCGGCAGCCTCTCCTTGCCCCGGCGCCGCTCCCGTGGCTTTCCAAGGATGCCCTCTAGTGCGAGAGCTGGCCAAGGCCTTCTCTGCTTCTGCCACTCCACTGAACATCGAATGCAAAATCTGCTTACGGCAGCCGAGGCAAGACACGGCGGAGGGCTGGCTCAAGCGCTAAGGAAAGGATTGGAAGGCAACCGTCAAAGACAAGGGGAAAAAAAACTTGTGAAAACAACAGCACGGAACAAAAATCTGATCTCACTGTTCCCAGCTGAATAGCAATCACTAGGAAATGGAAATGACTCAAATTCGAGTGCACGGGCTTCTAGTTAGTTTCTCCATGATAAACATCTTGCGTATCAAAACTTCAATTTCAAATTCAATGAATCCTTTCTACTAAACTTAAAACTGAAATATGCCAAACAGTAATGTCAATTGTCTCTGTAAGTAAATATGCCATTTATTTTGTTCACTATAAATTAAGAACAGTATTCAAACCTCAGACATTTCCCCTCCACAGCCATGCAGTGCTTGGTGATCATCATTCCAGAGGGACCTGTATTTTAAGAACACTGAGGACCCGAGTCAGTCAATGTTGTTCTTGCTGATCTACAGCGTTCACAGAAAGCAAACACCATAACCAGATTTGTTTGAACTGGCGCATGTTTTAGGTTTATTATTATTTTACGGTATTCTCACATCTCTCATTAATATTAACTTTTATTCCAAACTGACGGCTTAACTTCCTGCAAAGGCAACGGCTACGATACACAGAATTACACTCACATATGAGTAAAAGAATACTGTGCCACTACAGATACATCTAACACACTGTGTATTCAGATATTAAATGCTTTTCTTTCAGTTAGCAAATCATTGTTTATTACTATGCTTAATATAAAGAGTACATGAATAAGTAGATCTTAATAAGTAAACTAATGGCTGACCAAGGCATAGGTAATTAAATATCCCAGGTGCTTCTGAGAACATTGCCTTCCAGATATAATTCCAGTCTGTGTGTTTAAAATACATATCTCAAACTAATGTTGCACACTGGAACAGAAAAGATACTTTTAATGAAAATTTATCTTCACTTTAAAGACCAAAATCAGATAAATCCTGCCTCCTCCATAGAAATAAAACACATCCTGAGAACCTGCAGAGCCCATCCTGAACCAGACATGTCCCTACCTACTGCATGAATGCCATGAGTTTTTGATGCTTACACAAGGATATAGTTTCTGAGGGACTAAGCCCAGGAGCTCATGGCTGTAGCCTTGCTCCTAAAACAAAGGCATTTGTGAGAAAAGGCTTTTCAAAATTTCATCATTCCCAGCATCCTTTTCCCTTAAATGCTTCTCTGTCACATTAGATTAGAAAAGGAAAACAAACACGAAGGCAAACAAGAGAGATTTTTGGTTGGCAGGCTTCTCGTTATTCATTTACTGTTTATTATTGATTTTTGTGCCCATGCAGAAGGATCACGTGTGCACTGGAAAGAGGATGATGGTAATGTACAGAGGGGCTGTGTACGCCAGGGAGCTCGTGGCCAGAGCAGCTGTCTGTGGGCTCTCTGTGGCTGTTTTTTGGATTGTTGGTTGTTTATTTTAGACTAAGAAAGTCTCCAGTGTTCAGCCTGGACTAAACCACAAACTCCAGCTCTAAGGGTCCACTGCCAAGATGCAAAGGGGTCATAACCCAGAGTGGAAGAGCTGAGATCTTGGGTGATCCCCAGGGTGGGAGCTGCCCTCCCAGCGAACCAAGCTGGGCTGGTATTCACAGCCACAGAGCCACAGAGCCAACAATCGAGGGGCAGCTGCTCTCACTCATGCCAACAGACATGGGCCACCACAGCCCCGCAGCACAGCAAAGAGCATGGCAGCACCCAGACCCACACACTGCTGCCATCTGGCAACACGAACTCCACTGCATCTGGGGAAGAACAGATTTGTGAGGAAGGTATTGTAGGATATTTATTTCAAGCCTGTATTACTAGCTCACCTGAGGAAAGTAGCAAACAATGCCAATTAGTCCTGCACATCACTGACTCTGCACCCCAAATGATAAAGGTCTAGCCTCAAACACAACGGGGACAGCGCTGTATGTTATTACATATACATTACTAACGTAAATATTATATATGATATAAATCAGTGTATTTTATATATAGCATAAAACATATTTTATATATTACTGTATATACTACTCAGAAACAAAAATAAATCAATCGCCCAACAACAGTATTGTTCCATAATCAGTCATTGCCCATTTAAATGTGGCCTGAAGAAAAATTGGGATTTTTAGATCTACCTGACTTAGAGAAGAGTAGAATAGTACTTGAAGCATCCAAAGTTTTCAGTGAGTGATTTATTAATTACTAGGTTTGGTTTATGTCGTGCAAAATTCATCACACCATCAGAAAGCCTATGATACCTTGTAAAACTGAAAATTTATATTACAACTTCAAGAGTTATAAAAATCTGTGGCAAGAGAACTGATTAAGTTTCAAACGTAAAAGCAGCTAAGAAACTTTGCAGATTAGATTTAGACAGGTCAACTTCTTTTCAGGCTAAATGCCTTTATTTAACCTGTACTGCCATTAGTTCTCAGCATCTTGATACCGGTCATGTTTCAAATCCAGGAAGGCAGCAGATGTGCAAACTTATTTCAGATTGCTGGGAGGTGTACGAGAGTCATTCATGCTACTAACTCTCTTCAATCAAGACTAATGTAAAAAAAACCTCTTTGGGCAACATTATAATTCTTTAACTCAGTAGGAGCTTTACCAACTGCTTCAAGGAGACCACAACTGCAACACAGACTTTCTCAAAATAATAATGGAAAGTTAATTTCAATTTCTACCTCATGATACCAGTCTATTGGCTAAGGCCTTCAAATAAGGCAATTATCAGCCCTGTACAAGTAACACCTGCAAGGCCTGGGATATTCAAAGATTTCCCTCCACTTTCGTGAGGACAAAAGGCAGAGAAATAAAACTATATCTGAAAAAGTCTGACTAAGTTATAACTTAAGATTTGTATAAAAACAGCTAAAATATATCACAACAAATCCAACAAATGAAGACTATTTCAACAAAATAACTAAGGACATAGCAAGGTAAAAAGCAGGATATGGTAGTTTCTTAAGTGAATACTTACTTCATTCTTGAATGGGAATAAAGCTGCTGAATGCGGAGGAAAAAAATAATTAAAGGGCAAGAAAAGAGAAGAGATACTGTGACAGAAGAAAGCAAGATATAATTCAAAGGACTTAACATGTTCAAGACATGGTTGAGTGTAAGATTAAGAGAATGTACAGAAAACAACTTGCTGAAGGAAATCACATTTTTAAAAGCAAGCCCCATATTGAGACAGTTTTAATAAACTGTTCAAACCCCCCAAATTATGCCAGAGTACTTCATATTTCTGTTTTTTAAAACGCAGACCCAAGCTACTGAGAACTTTTAGGATAAGGATAAATTAAGCAATGGAGGTAGACAAAAAATAGGATAAAACACAAAATAAATAAATCGTGCCAGACCAGTCAGATGGGTTCCTTTACAAAAAACATTCAGTTCTCTTACCAAGAAAAATGTATAGCTCTAAACTGTCTGGATTTCGGTGAAGTACTGACAGTGCTGTAGAAAGCTAGTTAAAACAGGAGACGGAGAAACCTGCAGCCAGCCTGGGAGCGCTGGATGGTGGAGAGCACATGGAGCTGCCAACTGAGCCTGACAGAGTACTTTCATTACCAAAACCAGGAGGTGCAGAAGGCATCTGGCATGAGCAGCCAGAGACACCATATCAAAGTTAATGGGGCAAAAGACAAGGAACCAGCAAGGAAAAATACTTTCACTGGAAGGTGAGAAGGATCAATTACACTCTACAAGGCAGTTAGTGAAGCCTTACCCTTGGCCTATGTTGGGGTGTGTACAAACGCAGTTATGAAATGGCCAGAAAACTGAAAGAATAAAGTACTACCAGCAGAATCAAGGATATTCAACAGTTTAGGAGAACACACGAGGACAACCCAATTGACTCAGTCTTATAAGGGATGGACAGGCAGTAAAAACCCCACATTAAAACAGTTAATATTGTCCTATACTTTTGCCTGTAACAATCCTCCTTTGTCCTGACCCAATGATCAGGACAGTCTGACATAGGGACCAGAAGTCACTTTCATGACAGCACAGCACAACACAGGAGCCTACTCTGACCAGGCAGATAAATCCAGCAAGCCAAGCACTACAGAGAAGGCACTTCTGGTTTCTAAGATCAGTAATTGTGCATCAGTGCAGCCCTGTACAAGACCTCCTCAGGTCCTTCTCTTCATAGGGAGGGCTCATAAGCTCAGCTGCAGTATCCTGCTGCTGCGCAAAGTTGGCTTCTGCTCAAGAAGTATCTTGAGCCTCACTCTGGGACTCTGTGTACCCTTGTCCCCTGCACAGGGTGCAGAAGGCCAGCTGCAAGCCTTCTCTGGCAGGCTCTGGTTTAACCTTCTCTCTGAAAACTGAGGAAATCACTAGCCTGGGACTCTAAGCCGAGATTTGTGTAAAACATACCAGATGGGTACACTGCTATCAAGTTAACTTCAGTATAAAAATAGCAGAAGAAGTTTCACATGGAAGATTAAGTGCATTTAGTGGATCATATAACCTTGCTTCAGACCAAGCCACGCTGTAAACAATTTTCAGCCCTCAGCATAAACATACAGGACATGTCATGAAAACATTTAGTTATATGAAGTTCAACATCTATGACACTCTCAGCTTACAAGCATATTTTCTTGAGAAATAAATGGCTGCCTTACAAAATAAGATGACAATGATAACAACATTTCTTGTGCTTTAAATCTGATCTCTGAGTGTCTTGCCACTACGCACAAGACCCTGCATTTCAACCTAACAGCCCTGACATTTAATAAGCCAAGTTTATTTGTAGAAAGTGAGCTGGAAATTAGTTCTCATGGTTGCAGTTGGCACACTAGACAGAATAGGAATCTTAAAGATGACTGCATTTCATTTTTGCCCTAGAGATTTCACCTTTCTAATTGGTATATTTAAGTGTACTTAATCACTAAAGCAATGAGTCTGCCAAGGTGTCAAATCTCCAGTTTAGACTCCACAATAATAAATCTTTGTCTTCTCCCAGCAGCTGGCGAGGTTTGATTTGGACTTTGAATTTAGGCTCTTTCCTCTGGCTTAACAGTTACAACTTGTTTGTTCTGTCTGCCGAAAGCGTGACATTAACTCTTGTCTTTAAATGCGTTATCGTTACCTAAGCTTAGTGTTCTTGGTGTTAAAATTGGTTGCCCTTCTGCAGTGCCCAACTAAGAGACACACAAAAAAAATCCAATTAG
Organism: Donacobius atricapilla; assembly: GCA_013397315.1. NCBI lineage: Eukaryota > Metazoa > Chordata > Aves > Passeriformes > Mimidae > Donacobius > Donacobius atricapilla. Next base: position 516,010 of record WBMY01018574.1, read on the forward strand.
CCTGTGCTGGGATTTCACAAAGCAACTTTTAACTCATTAGTATTTACACAGCATCACTGATCCACATGACACTTCACAGACATGAGGACAAGCTGGAGTTTATAACATAAGCTTTCAATAGATGCCTTCAGAGACACAAAGAGCTAATTTAAAAACAGGTGGAAGGAGCCTTCAGCCACCCCCTTCAACAGCCAACAATGGAATAACATCCCCACAAACACCTCATGGTCTGTCCACAGGACCAGCATAGGCGTTATCCTAAATTCTATGACAGATGGCCTAAGAACATTCCTGAAACAGCTCTGGTTAAAAAAGGCAAAACTTTGGTGCAGTCATCAAACCACAAGAGGAAAAACTACCTTTGGGCAGAAATGACGGGGGACTCTATCCCCCATATTGCTACAGGCTCCCTGCAGTACCTTAGTAAAATATTTAGGCCCAAGTCTTTGAGAATTCGTGCGTATTAATTACCTGTGTAGTAAAGCCTTGGGCCTATGCCTGCAGAACAAATGAAACCACTGAAGGTTTGCTCCATCAGGGTCTCACTTCACTTTGCCTTAGTTCTCCCTGTACAGTTCAATAGAACTCTCAGTTGTATTCAACATTCTGACAGGTATCTAGGGAAGGGCCTGATTTTGTTAAATATAAAATACCTTCTTAAATAACTAATCTTGGTTAAAAAAAGGTGAATCCTGACATGTTGTGATAGCCACAGAAGACTTTATTAGCTTCTGACAGCAATGTTCATTCCTTCAATCCAGAAGAAACTGCTTCGGCCCTCCAACCTAAGTCACCACTGAAGTGGTTTTATTTGCTTTACCACTTGCCAACAAGACAAAGAACTCTCCCTTAAGCACAGGGCTTGCTAGCTGACTGAACAACGCACAGAAACCTTGGACTTGGCAGGGACTACTCTCTGGCATGTGCACAAAGTCCTGGCACATCTGGGACTATCAGAGCCTCCGTAAACAACACACCTGCACAACATCAGCAAATGTTTTTAGCTGGATGGGGGGGTTTTTAAACCTCAGCATGATAGTGTTTTAACGGGTCAGCTCTCCTGCTTACTATGGACCATTAGATTTCACTCCCAGGTTTCCCACAGAAGAGCCTGGCAATCCTCATTACACTGAGGGCCTTAATACCACGAGAGCCAAAGATGAAGAGGCATAATATCCCTTGCTATATCAGCTGGGTTCAAAAACACATCCTCCATAATCTCTTATAAAAGATACTTAGCATGTGCATTCCTCTGGGTTCAGTTTGCAGCCACCCTTGTTTAAGATCTGTTTTCCCTATATTAAAGGCTACTTTAGTACCTACTACTTTCTTCCCACCACAGGGTTTACAGCATGAGCAACCACCTCTCTATTAAAGCGAGGGCAGTGCACACAGCACAGGCTGCTTCCTCAGACCACTGATGAGTTGGGCCCCAATTCTGACAAGTTAACATGAATTTTACCTCCAAATATTAGGAAGCTCACTATATGTTTGTCAACTAGATTAAAGCTCTTACACCTCCTTAGCTACTGTCAAGGAGCTTCTCTGTGATTAGATAAACCGCCTGAGCTTCCGTAGGCTAACTGTGGTTTTTGCTAGACTCTCCATAGCTCCTCTCGGAGAATCCATTTTAAAACACAGGCAGGTCATTCCCTCCAAAATCCCTGTTATATCAAACATCATCTTCCTAATTCCTGCCAGGTGCTGCTCTCAGGCAGGCATCATGACCTTCTATTTTTCATTTAATGTACCGCCTTGGCACAGAATTATTTACTTTTCTCTCATTTTTCAGTCCTTGAGGCGCTAACACCAGTTAGCACTTCTTTTGTCTTTCACAAATGCAAATTTATGATCTGGATTTTTGCATTTGCTTTGCAAAATAACCACAAAAATATCTATTATAAGTTCTTACTTTAATTTAGAATGGTGGTATTTTTGCAACCACTCAGACAGTTAGGACCTATGACCCCTGTGAACAACTGGGGGTTTATGTTCTTTTGGGCTGAATTTGTCCAGGCACTCAGTGGATGCTTTGGGAAATCCCACTACATATATGCAGTTTTAGGAGCATTTCAATAGACTTTCATCAGCACACAGAGGACATTAGACTTCAGTTAGAAGCTGGCAGTAGAGCTCCATGGTTGTATATCAGTCAGTGTTACAGTAAGCTCACTCGAGATGTTATCAAATATTATTTTGAAGGCTCTGGCTCACACATTTCCCTTGAAATACGGACTGCAAAATCTAGAGCTTTTAGAGTAAGAAAGTCAATTTCTTAAAACAGAATTTTCTAAAAACCTTGCATGTCCTATGAACTTCACTCCATTTCCAGCATCTGGAAAAGCTGACTGAAAAATTTACCTCAACCAAAAAGTCAAACTGGTGAAGCAATGTCAAAATTCATAGAAAACGAGTATCATTGTATATTGTATCCATTGGGCATTGATCCAGCAAGTTTTGATATGGCTTTTCCCCCAAGAATCCCCAGTTTCATCTACAAAGATTTGTCTACTTTTTGTCAAAAGTAACAAACTACTCTCATGCATTGCATAATTTCTCTTCCATAAAAAATTGGAGAGTTTCCAAGTGTACTGTGATGCAAATATACATGCTTAAAACATTTAAAACTTGTTTTATAATAACCTGCTGAATATTAGCCGACAGCAGTAAAAACTTATTTTCGCAAAACCCAAAAAGGCAGACCAAAAACAATGCTGACATCCAAACTCTGTCTGGATGCTCAGCAGCACCTACAAATGCTTTGTGGTGCAGTAAGTGATACAACTGAAGAGAGGGGTTAACAGTTAAGTAAACACCGTTTACTTTAATTCCACTAAGTAGAAAATAAGATCAGGATTTAGCAATTATTTAAGTTACATTCTAAGAAATGCAACAATTAACGCAAGTGATTTGGGGTCAGGGAGCAAACTATCTATCTGTAACTGATTCTGTGAATTTCATATGCAGGATTGATGCTGACCTTGACAGAAGTGGTCATGCACTTGAAATTTTACCTTCAACAGTCTAGTTCTTAAAAATATCCCAAACAAATCTTCATGGCACTTGCAGAGAGTTAAGAATTCTTCCATCTCCTTTGGTGGCATGAGTTTTGCTCCAGGTTTTCTGTTGATTTGCCCACCACCACACTCACTTCTGTAACTCACAGCAGATGCCTACAGGGAAACCCACCTCGAGGACGGCAGATTGCTTTGAAGAAAGACCAAACAACTACTAGCAAGTCTGCAAAACTAAAACTAACTATCCTTCAGCTCGTCTCAAAAGACAGAATCTGTTCACTGGTTTTCTAACCATGTGAAACTCCCTGACCTTTGTCAGGTTAATGTTTTCCAACCCTCATGATTAACTGCACTAGCTTAAATTTATGAAGGGGAACAATACCTCCTGACCGGCTGCCAAGATGCTATCACAGTAAACACACCTCAACACGCTCAGAGGCCAAGCAAGGCACTGACAACCCCCTCAGCCCAGGGAAGACATACTCCCCAGTGTCCAGTCCCCAAAAAACCCTTCTGTCCTAAAGGTGGTTTATCAACCTCAGCTTGCACACATGCAGCTCCACATGGCCAAATTAGCAGCAGCGGGAATAAAGTGAAATCAGTTAAATTTTAATAACAGGCAAATGTTTTCTGCTGCTACTTGAATTTGAGATCATGGGAATGAAAAGTTACTTTTTTCTCACACTGCAGCTTATTGGGGCACATTGCACCGAAGCGCAGTATAGATCTGCGGTCAGGAAGCCCAGAAAGGGAAGATCAGAAAGATGAGATGAGCTTCACTGACAGCAGCCACCAACCAAAGACAGACTCCATCTCTCCATCTCTCGCAGTATTTCTGCTAATGAAATCACCCTCAGCTTTCTTGCATGGTTTAACACAAGATAGTTTCATAAGACGGGCCTTTTCCAAGTGCTTTGCTTCCTGAAGTCAGTGCAATGCACACACTGGTGAAGACATCTGAGATGGGCCAGGCTGACTAAAAAACCTTTCCATTTGTTTTTTGTCTGAGAGATTCTTGGACGAAGAGAACGTGTTGTTATGCTAAATTTACAGGACTTTGAACATGTTCATCCCCTGGCCACACAAACCCCAGGGGTGAGCGGGGACCTGGTGATGACCAGCAGTGCCAGCCCTGCTCCACACCAGCCTCTCCCCTCTCCAAATGGCCAGCACCATGCCCAGTGTTTTAGGTACTGGGCTTTAAGAAGTCTATTACCTGATCACAAATCCCACATTAATGAAAATTTTAGCTATTTGTTTCACTAGGAAAAATGTCATAATAATAGCATTTAAAAATTTATAATGAAGACATCTACCACGTTCCTCAGATAACAACTGTCCTAGCCACCACAAGGTGATGTAGTCTTGCTCTTCCAACCATGGTTACCCTGGGCCTGCTGACCTCAGGGGCCTGGCAGGAGAACTTTACTTGTTTTTTTCCATTCTGCAGGCTTCTAATGCTCACCTCTCTAGCAGCTCAGCTGGTAACACCGCAGGACTTGCTCCAGCACAGCTGGATAATACTTCATTGACACCAACGGAGCCAGACTCAGCACAGAGCTCATACCCGTGTATTTATTTTTCACGCTTTTAGGAAATCAGTTTATCTGATTTCTCTACCCTCAGCAAGCCAGAGGTTTCCTCCTGTCTGCCTTGTCACAAGCCAGTCACACTTACTGCTGTGGTCATTAAAGCTGTCTTTCTGTTTCACTTTGAAAGAATAAATAAAATCATCAGAAACCATTTAACTTCAGTGCCTCTTTCCTTCTCAGGATTTGATGAGAAATCCAAATTCTGATGTCAGGAAAAACAAGCACATTTTTAGAAGAGGTGTGTCTTAGTTCAGATTAGTGTGGCATTCAGAAGTTGTGCAAGTGCCAACATGGGAAGAAAATACAGCATGTTATATAGAACAGGTATGTTTAATTATTTTGGAATAAGATGATAACATCTGCTTCCTCCATTGCTTATTCTGTATTTAATATTCTAGCGTGGCATATTAAGTGTCCTCTCTTACTTCCTGGCTAATGGTATTGTACAATAGTTCAAACTCTCCTATTCATAATTTTATTATTTGATCTGGACATCAAACTTTAAAACAATTTAAAAAAAACCCAAACAAAAACAAAACCATGAAACATCACAATCAGGCTTAACATTAATATTTTCATAAGAAAGACTAGATTTCCCTTTGGGTATACCACAGTAATGTACTCCACTGAGGACACTGAAATTATGCTTGGCCAAACTGAGGACCTTCAAGCCTGGGAGCTCCCTGAAACACATGGGATGACCAACACGCACTAATGCTCAGGTGTGCCTATCTGTACAACACTGAAAGAGGGAAAAAAGACCCCACACTTCTTCTTACTCAGACTTTCAGATACAAGTGATCAACCTCCCATCTATTTGGTGAAACCATCTGCAATGACTCTGACTGCCAGTGGTGCATAGTTTGCTGCCCTGTCCTTGCCAAAAAGCAGTATTAAGGCTGCATGAACACTAGCGATTCCTGTTTCACCATCCGATTTGAAGACTTTCAGATATGCAAATCCCAAAGGTTCCTTTATCAGCTGTTTCAAGTTTGCTAAAAATTAATGCCTGATTATGACAAAATTGAGTTTGCCCTCTCCTAGTCATCAATTCTTATAATTCTTTACATTATTAAAAGGGCATTTCTTTCTTTCTCTCCATGACAGTACACCTTACTGTAATCTTATTCTGATGCTTCTCTCCAGCCCTGGAATAATTTTTCCACTATCTTCTCCAGCTTTTCCACTTCCTTTTAAAAATACTGACACTAGGCATGGAAAAACAAAATCATACAGCAGTAGCAAGCACCAGTTTCTTGTAGCAGGTGCCCTCCCATACATGACACACTAGTCCTTCATAGCACAGCAGCCCACTGTGGACTGTTTAAGGTGTTTGATCTAAATCTTTAAAACCTTTCTAAATCATTATTTCATGAAGAAAAAAATCATACCTGTGGAACTGCAGTTTTTTAACTGGCTGCCTAAGCCTGCCTCTGCTGGTACTGAAAACCAGTTTGTTTGACCTCAACTCACCAACAGATCCAGCCTGTTCTGGGAAAATACCCAGTCATTGTTTTTAATCACACTACTATTTCTTTATGTCACATAGAAGTTTCAGCGGGAACATTCACACATTTATTTTCAAATCACTGAAATAAATGTGATTGGTATCACATCATCATTTGCTGTGGTACTTCATGATCAACCTTAAACTAATGGCAGTAGAACTCAACTGTAATCACCTGGGGAGGCTGGGGGGTGAAGATCCACAATAAATTAAATCTGTTTAAATTCATTCACAAAAATGTTGAAAAACTAAACAAAACAAAAAATGATCATGTTACTGCCAGTACTAATTTTTTAATAAATTCCATTTAGGAACAGATGATACATAAAGACCATACTGTGCCTATCGTTCTCCCTGGTAACTCATTTTCATGAGGCATTTTGGGACTTTCTTCAGCCTTTTTAAACTCCTCAAAGATGTCATACTGTCATTTTACTTGCATTTTGAGACATTTCAGTAAACCCCAAGATGACTCAGCTGGACATTTCAAATGGAAAGTGCATCAAGAATTAGTTTGTTCAAACTCAGGAAGAAATCAGAGGGGGTTGATTAGGTCTCGGAGGGATGCCTGTGATTTTTTGCATAGTGAAAATTATAATACAGAGCACTCAGACATTTCTGCTTGACAAGCATAGCCTGCAATGTTTACCTGGGACGTATGCATTATATAAATTATTAAGAATCAAGCAACAAGAATTACTTCCTGTTCTAATCAGTGTGCATCAACGTCAAAAGAAACAGGACATTGTCCAAAGACATATTGTGAAAATTTGACCAAGACTGCATTTAAAGTTTATAATTTATAAACTCAATTTATAATTGCGTTTATGCTTAAAGTGAAAGCTACTGTATGCTGAAGCCTCTTTTTTTTTTTTTTTAATTCTTCTTTGATGCTGGAATTGCCAGAGGCTTATCAAATGAGAACAGGCCAGAGGGATGGGTGAAAAACGCCCAGATAACGTTTGACTACCCAGCGGCAGGGATGCTACATCCCGTCTGCTCCGAAACTAATTTGTCTTCTCCAGCATGGGAGTGGGAGGGGGGACAGAAATTAAGCTATCTTAGTGGATGGGTAGGAAAAATAAGCAATTTCAAGATAAAGACATAACTGCCCAATCCAGACCGGCGAACAGTACGTAAGTTACTGCAGAATCAGTACGGCAGCGGCACGCTACCTTTGCGAGTCGGAGCACCCAAAGCAAAATCCATTGTAACAGCGGTAATCTTCCAGCGAGCTTGCACTCTTATTATTTATTATCATTCAGAAAAAGTAGCTGAGCTCTAATTTCCATCAGAAACGCAACGAAAGTTTCCATCCAGGTTAATAAACGCCCGGGCACAAGAGGAGCAGCACAGACAGGGGCAGGCGGCGCTCCAAGAGCCGCGGGCGCTCCGCGGGGCAGCCCCGGCCGAGCCGCCCCGGGGCAGGGCGAGGGACAGACGATCGCAGCCTACCTGTGCTTAAATTGTCATTGATCTTCAGCGGCACCCTTAAGATGTACACCAGGAAGAGCATGATGAAGAACCACAGCGTCCAGAGGTAAGTCCAGGACCAGACGATGCAAGACTTGAGCTGTTCCAAAAAGCCCGTCCCAGCTTCAGCCATGTTTTTTGGAGAGAAAAGNCCGGGCGCGGGGGGCGCAGAGGCCCTGCAACAACTTCCCCCCGCATCTCTGCGCTCTTCAACAGTGATTTCTGGCGGCATTTTCACCGCGCACCAGGACTTCTAAGCCTAACAAGGACTCACGTGGGATGGTGTTTTTTTTTTTTTTTTT